>JAPPVO010000019.1:151216290-151280553 GCA_030407325.1 Camellia japonica | reverse complement strand
CAGATGAGGTAATAGTTTTTTGTGACTCACAATTGATAGTTAACCAGACAACGGGCGAGTTTGCAGCCCGAGATGAAAGAATGTCGGCCTATGCAAAGGAGGTCATCAGGCTGGCAGCCTTATTCCAGAACTGCAGACTACTTCAAGTCAGCCGAGATAATAACAACCATGCTGATGCATTGGCCAACCTAGCTAGTGCAATACAACCAGGAAAAACAAGGACAATAATGATTGAATACTTGTCGGGCCCGAGCATTGAACCAGTAACCACAGAGCGTGAAGCAATGTGTGTAGACATGGGACCAAGCTGGATGGACGCAATTGTTGCGTTCCTAAAAGAAGGAAAGCTGCCAGACGACCGCAAAGAGGCACGCAAGATCAGATTGAAGTCGGCAAGATTCAGTCTGACAGCAGAAGGACATCTCTACAGAAGGTCCTTCACTGGACCCCTTTTAAGGTGCGTACACCCTCTGCAGGTTGAAGATTTTTTATATGAAATTCATGAAGGAATTTGTGGAAGCCACGCTGGGGGCAGATCACTAGCTCACAGGGCCATTACCCAGGGGTATTGGTGGCCCTACATGCAGAAAGATGCAGAAGCCTACGTGAAGAAGTATGAACAATGCCAAAGGTTTGCACCTTTGATACACCAGCTAGCTGCTGACCTGAACCCAGTATCCAGCCTTTGGCCATTTGCCCAATAGGGCATGGATCTCGTTGGGCAATTGCCCCAAGCAACTGGGCAAAGGAAGTACCTGCTGGTAGCAACAGATTACTTCACGAAGTGGATAGAAGCAGAACCTCTTGCCAAGATCCGAGATGTGGATGTCAAGAACTTCATATGGAGAAACATCATCACCAGATTTGGGATTCCAAGAGCAATAGTTGTCGACAATGGAACATAGTTTGACAGTAAGCTAATTAAGAACTTCTGTGCAAAGTTCAAGATCAAGAAATACTTTTCAACCCCAAGCTTTCCACAAAGTAATGGACAAGCAGAAGCATCCAACAAAGTAATTCTGGATGGGATAAAGAAAAGGCTACAGGCAGCAAAAGGGAAGTGGGTAGACGAATTGCTCAATGTACTCTGGGCATATCGAACTACGCCGAGAAGATCAACAGGGGAATCCCCCTTTGCCATGGCTTATGGCACAGAGACAGTCATTTCATTGGAGGTCGGCATCCCAGGGATCAGAACCCAGAGAGTTGAGAATGGGACTAATGATGTACTTTTAGCCCGAGATTTGGATCTTCTAGAAGAAAAAAGAGAGAAAGCTGTAATACAGCTTGCAGCATACCAGCAACAGCTTGCCAGAGCTTATAACAAAAAGGTTAATCCAAGGGAATTTCAAGTCGGCGACCTAGTCCTGAGAAAAGTCGTCGGCAACAAGAAGGATCCCAAGGAGGGCAAGCTTGGCCCAAACTGGGAAGGACCCTACAGAATCACTTCGGTATTGGGCAATGGGGCATATCGGCTTGAAGATAATGAGGGCAAAGCATTGCCAAGACCTTGGAACACTTGTAATTTGAATTTTTTTTATCATTAGTTGTTTCTTGTTTTTTATCGACGACATCAATAAAATCTTAGCAGAATTCTTCAATACTTATGACTAATAAAGATGCATAATGTGGTTTCTGGAAGACATGAATAATGAGAACCCAAGTGGAACTCAGGTTCACATTAGGGGACAGAGAGAAGACAAAGTTGTTTAACACTTACTGAAATTTGTAGCAATTTACAAGTTGAAGTTAAACCGATGTGATGTTTAACACTTGTTGAAATTTGTAGCAATTTACAAGTTGAAGTTAAACCGAGATCATTGTTTAACATTTGTTGAAATTTGTAGCAATTTACAAGTTGAAGTTAAACCGAGATCATTGTTTAACACTTGTTGAAATTTGTAGCAATTTACAAGTTAAAGTTAAACCGAGATCATTGTTAACCAAGGTATGTCACCCCGAAAAGGTTGTACAAAGAAGGAAGTATATATTAAAGATATGCAAAAGTATTCCAAGTATGAAAGCAAACAAACATTCAAAGAAAGATGGAAGTTGTATTCATTAAAAGGCACGTCGGCCAAAAACTTACAATTGTTCCCAAAAAGAAGAAAAACAAAGTACAAGAACAAAAGGAAAAAAGCATAAGGCTAAGGCTCTTCAGCAGTAGTAGTTGGTTGAGTTTGAAGTTCAGATGATTGTTGAGAGGACGCCTCGGCAGCCTTTTCCGCCACGAGCTCGGCATCAATTTGGGCCAAGGTTTCGTCGAGGCTCTTGTCGGCAAAGGTGACGTCGGCTGATGTCTTCTCAGAAACAACACTTTCAAGAACCTCCTCACTATCTTCATCTTGAGTCAAGTCTAGGACTTGCTCATTTTGAGGAGAAGACTTGGTCCCAGCAACAGTTTCCTTGGGCTTCCTCACCAGAACCTCCTCATCAGATTCAGAATCGTCATCAGATTGAGGTGGAGTTGCAAGGAATGGCAGGGGAATGACGTCGGCATTCTTAAAGGGGGAGTCCTCAGGGACAACAAGCTTCTTCAGCAAAGTCATCCAGCCAAGGGTGAAACCCTTGTTGCATGCTTGCTTGACTTGTTTTTCATAGGCCTCCGTGACATCGGCCATGCCCTGAGCATACGCCTTTTCATCAGGATCTTTGATTTCGGCCTCCTTGGTGGCCAAGGCATCTTGAAGCTCTTTCTGGGCCTGGGCCACTTTGTCCTCGGCCTCTTTCAGCTGGGCTTGAAGAACTTTGTTTATTGCCTCAGCCGCGCCGACCTTTTCCTCGGCATCATCCTTCTCTTTTATGGCAACCTCGGCCTGATCCTCCACGGTCTTCATCTTTGACTGCAGATTTTTGTTAATCTTCTAAAGGCTGGAGATCTTCCTTTTCTTTTCGGCTAGCTTCTCACGGTTCTCAAAAGATTGCATTGAGAAAGAGTGGGCATGCTGGATGGCCTGAAAGAAAACAAAAGGATTAGAAAATATTCTAAGTATGAAATGAAGAGAAAGAAAGAAAAAAGTACCAAGCAAAAACACTTACCTGAACAGAGCGTTGAAGCATGAGAGCGTAGTTCTAGTACTCACTGAACTCGGCGTTCCGCTCCAAATCGCCTGGAAGAAGCAGTGCAGTACTGAGGGCAATGCCGACATTGATATCGTCGGCGCTATCACTAGCCATAACAGGCTTATCTTCTAGGGTAATCTCGGGGGCCTAGGGGGCATCTGGCTTCTTAGACCCCGAGGTCGTTGCGGATGACCTCGGCCTTTTGGACTTGGTAGATTTGGATGAAAGTGCTTCAGCAGACCTCTTCGCAGGGACAGAGGCAGTCTTCTCATTTGGAGCCAGTTTGGAAATTGGCAAAGTGTCTTCAGTCTCAACCTGAGTCACCTTGGCCTTTGGTTGAGCCTTTTTAACTTTTTTCGCCTTCGGTGGAGGCAGGGCTTGTGTTGATTGAGTATCAACATCAGTTAGAATATTGGCTAAGAGGTCTTTTGCGACTGGTTTTGGGTGGCCCATCTCGGCTGCAAGAACAAGTCGTCGACGACATTTGCGTTGAGATGGTGGGATCAGGTATTGAGCCGAAGTAGACGGCTGATCTGCTGGATCAGAAGTTGATCCTTGATCTGGCCGAGATTCGGTAGCAACTGAAGGGGTTGTGGCAGAGGGAGGAGATAGGCTCTTCTTCTTTTTTCTCCTGGGAACGTCGGGAAGAGCTGATTTATATGTTGGAATAAAATTGAGAAGCAGAGGCGCCTTCTGTTTATGGACTGGCAGGTCTAAGATTTTTTTCAAATCCTTGCTGGGAAAGAAGGATTGGCGAAAGTTTTTTGGTGGCTTAGGAACAGCTGCAAGGAAAACAGACGTTAAGAAACAGATGAAGTATGCAAGACTTTAAAAAAAAAAAACAAGTAAGTATGAATGTAGGGCTCTTACCATTACCCTCTACAAAGACTGATCAAGGGAGAGGGAAGAGATGAAGGTCTTCATCTAGGGCAAACTCCCAGTTTCCCGAAGTAATGAAATAATCGTCCCCAACTCCCTTGTTGGAGTTTGGGAGGTCGGCTACGATTTTGAACTCTGTGGACCTCGGCTTAAGGTAATAAATGTAGCCTTTTTCTTTCAAGTTAAGGCCGCACATGGTATAGCAGTATTGAATATCGGCTAAGGTGATCCTAGCATTTTCCTGTTTAGCTAAGGCTATGATACCATTGATCACTCGATAAGAATTGATGGCAAGTTGTATGGGGTTCAACTTATAATAATGGAGAACCTCGCGAAAAAGGATGTTAAGTGGAAGCCGAAGTCCACACTCAATAAAAGCAACTATATGGAAGGGCATAGAATCGTCAGTAGGCATGATGGAGTCATCATCCCCAGCCAACCTCAGATGGACGTCGGCTGGAATTTCAAAGTCCTGTCTAAAATATTCTAGTTTGGATAGGGTGTTTACCCTATGTTTCCACATACCCATGATATCGGCTTAAAAGTATTAGATCTCAGAAGGAAGATGTTTAAAATTAAAGGGTTGTTGGGACCTCGGCGAAAACCTAGGTATGTATTGGTGCAAGAATTTGTAAAGATTGTTTCAAGTTTTCCTAAAGATTGATGGGCTCTACAGACAAATCCCAAACCTAAATCTATGAAAACGAAGATTGAAGGCACAAATCTGGAAAACAGAAAAACAAGAACGAAGTTTCAGAATCAAGAACAAAGATGGACTATCAAGAACATAATGAGTACAAGTGGTACAAGGTCAAGAACAGTCGCAAAAGTGCAAGAAAATGGTGAACAGTGCGTCTATTCAAGACATGGGCAAGGGCAAAAATTGTGGAATAAACACACTCAGATACAAGATTCATAAATCAAATACTTGAGTAAAATAGTAATGGCGGCTAAATGATGAAGCAAAACTCCATAAAGAGCAACAAGAGATAAAGGCAGAAGAAACAATGACTTACCAGAAAAAGTGAAGCCGGTATGAAGATCGCCGAAGTCAGGCGACGGTTACAGAAGTAGCAGAACGATGAAAGCTTCACCAAGAGAGAGGAACGAAGGCAGTTGCAGAACTTGAAGTCTGGAACAATGGTGGATTCGCAAGGAGAAAGTAAGAGAGAGAAAACGCAAGAATATCAAATGAAAAGTGAAGAAATGAAAGAAGAGGGAAAAGTTTTGTTAAAACTTGAAACGGCGGCGAAAATGAATTAATGCGCCTAGAGCAACGAATGCGTCAGACGGCGCACACAAACGCAAAACGGCTTACAGGCGCATCACAGGCACGATCCCGTAAGGATGAAGCACATGGATGAAAACAGTCGAATAAGTGATGCGTGACAGCTCATATGTTAGAAAGAACCCTTGGAGTCCTTAGTCTTAATAGAGGAATGTCGGCCTGAAATAAATGATCTCGGCAGAAGAAATTTTAAGCCGACGTACTACAAGGAGGTACCAATATAGGTTCCATCACCTCAGAATGCCGAGATAATAGAACCTAGGGGGCAGTTGTGGGGATATATTTTCTGAGTACCAACACGTGGCAAGGTGACGCCGACGTGTTAGCCGAGGTGCCACGTGTCTCGTTCTTGATGCCGAGGTTATCTCGGCGAGGCCGAGGTTACCTCCGAAGATATCGGAATCCGAGATGAGCGGATAAGGGACAAGAGTCCTAGAATGAGGAAAGACTTCAAGATGGATAAGGATAACGTTCTTAGGGAGTGTATCCTTTTCTCTTGAGGAGTCCAAAATAAGCACTGAATGGGAGTCCATAGAAGTCAGGCTTCTATCGGGACTAGGATTGAGTTAACTATAAAAGAAAGGCACCCCCATGGGTCTAAGGTACGCAATTGATATTCTGAACAGTGAGTTTGCACTATTGTTTATCTTTGAGAGATATACTGACTTGATCTTCGGAGTGCCCTCGGGTGGACGAACCACCGCCATAATCTTCTCTTTCTGTTGCAGGTTAGCCATGTGTCATCTATTCTGCCAGTTCTCTCCAGCTGATCACTGAGTTGGCAGTGTGGTCAGAAAATCACTCACACAATTACCACCATCATTCCATCACTACAGTCACCACCACCATTACACTACCACCATCCCATTGTACCTCCACTACATTACGCTCTAGCATCATCACAATCACAATCTTAGTATTTTCATTGCCATTAGCACTACCACCACTATTACAATATAAAAGTTACAAGTTACAAATTACAAATTACAAATTTAAAATAATAAATTTTAAATTTGATCTTATATATATCAAACAATTTGTTTTAGTTTAGCACTTAGGCCCCGTTTGGGAACATGCTAATTTAGTAACTTTTTGACTTTTTGGCTAAAATATGAGCTAAAAAAAACTAGTATGTTTGGGATGACTTTTTAACTTTTTACGAAAAGATATGCAAAAAGTAGAGAGAAAAGAGAATCTTTGACTTTTTTGTATGGGTTGTTGGCTTTTTGGCTAATTTAGTAACTTTTTGACTTTTTGACTAGAAAGGAGGATTCCCAAACGAGGCTTTAATTTTTATCAAATAATTTTTCAACTTGAAAAATTTAACATTTAATTTTCAATATTTAATTTTTAGCTTCAATTTAACATTTAATTTTCAATATTTAATTTTTAGCTTCAATTTTGTCACCCACAATGTTAAAGATGCTCTAAAACAGACATTTCTATAATTTTTTTTTTAATATTCAAAGAATTAAAAATGCATAGATAAAGTGTTATAAGCAATGCTAGGGCTCTAACAAAATTACAAACTTTTTTGCCAAAGACACATAAGTAAACCCTAATAACCCAAAATCACCACCATGCCATTAGCTAATTTCCCAAGAAACCGTCAGCTTGCCACGACACCGTTTCAGGTAAAAACCCCTAGGGTTTACTATGCGTCTTCCCTTTGTCAAAGCAAAATCATACTATGATTGCTTCTGATTCTTCTTCTTCCCCATTTCAAAACCAGTGTAACAAAACCCTCATTATGTAAAGCAATTCATACTCATACATATACATATACATATACATCTCTCTCTCTCTCTCTCTCTCTCTATATATATATATATATATGCGCATACATATGGATGAAGAAGTGACTCTTGTTGCGAGAAAATCATGTTTCGGTCTCCCCACAGCTTGCCCTTCATGTTTGCCTGTTTACATTTACCTTAAATTTGCTCAATTTCGCTTCAATTTGGCTTTCAATCTTACCTACCCCGATTCAGGTTCACTCTCTCTTCATTCTCATTATTGTAGATTTTTTTTTTTGCAAATTTATTGGTCTCCCTAGTGTTTTCAGATTTGAATTTTGCATCTCTTCTTTGTTTTGAGCCAACTGTTTTGGGATTTGTTTACCATTTCTATAGTTCTCTATTGAGTTTTACTTTTTGTCAATTTATGGTATGCTTGGATTGTTGGGAAGACTTTTTTTTAAATGATTGAGACCCCTAAAACATCAACCCTAAATTTATACCAATAGCGTGAATTGTTGCATGTAAGTTATTGATTTGTTTAGAGTCAACCAACTATGACTCAACCCTACCACATCATTGTGGGTGAATTTAGGGTGATTTCTTTTAGGGGCAATTCTTAAGAGTGCAAGTGCATACCATATGCACTTGTGTAAGTTTTCATAAATATACGTAACTTACCTCACAAAATTGCATTCATTTTCACAAACAGACGTAATGTAAGATACCTCATAAAAATTTGAGAAATCACAACTCACGTATATTTGTGAGAACTTAGGCGATTTTGTGTGGTAACTTATATATATATATTTGTGAGAACTTACGCAAATGCATATGGTATGCACCTTGCACATCCAAACACTTCCCTTTTTTTAGAGATTTTTATTTTTATTTTTGATTTTGTTTTTGGTACATTGGGTGGGGGAGGGTAGAGTTGAACTCATGACTTTGTAGTGAAGTACACAGGTTTCTAGCCACTGGGCTAGGCTAATCCCAGTTGTTTGGACAGCTGATTATAATTTGACTTTTTACTATCATATTTAGTGGCTGTGATTGGTTATATATGCTTTATCTTAAGAGGCCTCAGAACTTATCTGGAGTTGGAGAATAGAATTTTAAAAAATATACTTTCTACGGTGTTTATTAATTAAAATATACTTGCAAGATCGATTCCTTTACCCTTGTTTTAGTTTCTGGATTATTTGGTGCTGTTCTTTATAGGAACCCTGTTCTTTTGATTGCCGCTCTTCTGCTATAATCACTGGCTTACTGTTAATATTCCAATGTCATCGAAATTTGATCTAATATTTTAAGTCTATAAACATCAATTTTGAATGATTTAAAGAAAATACATGAAAAGAGAGAGAGTGTCTGTGTGTGAGAGAGAGATTTTTGGTACAAAATTTTCTTGGTGGAGCCTATGAGACGGTGGACCTCAATATGCTCTTGGAGTGGCCATGATGTCATGTGCCACCGAACATTTACAGTGAGGAAGCATTTCTGAAACTACTAATAAGACCCAAGGGTGGATTGGGGTTTTACATCACCATTAAGGTTAATTGCTTTGCATTGCCTGAACTTCAAAGGGCATGTTGATGCAATTTGCATGTCAGGGAAATATTCAATTAGAGATGCTCAATTATTCTTTATCGTTGTTGCTATAAGTGCAAACTAACAAAAAAATGGGTGTCTAGGAGGGATAGATTGGGTACAGTTCTAACTTTTGGCATTATTTGCACAAAGTGTCTTTTCTCAGATTTGAACCCACAATCCCAAGGTTGATTGCTGAGTTTTAACCATTGAATTGGTGACTCCTTTTTAAACTATCAAGTCAAGTTAATAAATTTGAGCCATAAACTGATAAGAAATAAACTATTTCATTTGGTGGATATTGATTGGGTGGCACCATCTACTTGTGATAAGATGATTTTGCTTGATTATAGAGGCTTTGGCTTGAGGAAAGCCAGCGTGCTTTTGGATTTCTCCCAACCAAAAAGAGTGAATTATACATAAACATGTAATTCAATCTTAATTGTTATCAAATACCCTTTCTAAACCTATTTTAATCATGTTATTTTCATATCATAGAAATAGAATTAGGCTAAGGATAAGGAATTATACCTCATTTTGAGTTTCAAGGCTTCTCCTTTGTTTCCTTTTTTTTTTTTTTTTTTTAGCTTTTCCTCACTTTCCCTCTTATTTTCTTAAATAATGATTTCAGATTTCACAATGACAACTTTGTGATTGTCTCTGCACTTTTATATTTTATTAAAAATTATACATGCAAAATTATATCTAATACAACACGTGTCACAAACATTGTAGGCAAATGCAATTAGGCGATGTCACAAGAAAAGGTGTGTACTTCAACAATTTACACTGATCACATTGATTGACACAAATTAATCATAGTTAAGGTAATGAATATCGATTACCTTGGTTAATCACGCTTAGCATTAACAGTCTCACTTAAGCTTAATCATGTTTATGCTAATTAATCATACTTAAGATTAACTAATTACGGTTAGTTTTTCACTCACAGTTTGAGAATGTAGTAGCCATTGGACCAAATTGCTTGAGCACCTTGATTAACCATCCAAACATCATTAAGGCAATTAAACAATTCTCATTCAAATGTCCCCTACTAAAATCTTTAGTCAACACACACAGTGGACATCACTCCTTTTTAATTTTCATATCTAAAAGACTTGTTTCAACGAGAAAAGTAATCACATAAATATAGGCATTGCTATTATAGAGCATCTGTTTATACAAAATCTGCTATATTAGAGGACAATTCATTTAAAGTGTTGAGCATCTTCTCAATTCAAGCATTAACCACATAACATTCTCTTACTAGGAGCCCATTACATCTTTAGATGATCGCATAGCCTTTTTATTGAAGCATAGAGTGTGGTCATATAAAGCACACACAAAATGCACAATTACCACACACAAGTAATACCTAGGGTATTACACATCTATTTTTCACCTCACCCAGGTGCAGATGCGGTCCCCTTGCCTATTTTTTGAAATGCCCGAATACAAGCACAATGCATTGCTTATAGGTAACACCCCAACCCTTGCTCGCATATTCATATCAAGATTCATGTTCATAAGGATTTTGACATGCTAGTTGTCAAGCTACCTAACGCACAACTCTCCTTATTGGATTGGGAGCAGTTGTGTAAAACATGAAGCACTAAGCATGGCACATGTAGAGTCGCTACAAGTAAACTTAAGTAAAAAATAAACAATAACATGATTTCAAATGCAATTAAGGCTTCGGCCTTACAAGCATTCTTGCAACACCTGTTATGTCCCCTTAAAAGTACATTGTCCTGCTTCAATATGTTGCTAAGAAGTGCAACACCAAAAATGATGTGCAGTGAGATAAGGAAATAGGGGAGGGGTTTGGGGGGGGGGGGTGTGTGGGGAAGGGCTTTATTGAGTTGAGTCAAAAGGTTTTGTCTCTACTTACTATAGCGAGGGATATATTTATGTTTATGTTTGAATTAGATCCTTTACCTTGTCCTACAGTTTACTCTTGACACTAGGCATATCCATGTAATGGTCTGGATAAAGCAAAATGGAAAAAGGGCTTTGAGAAGCTGAGTCCATAAGTTGGTGAAGGCTTTTCTTGTATAACCATGTTATTTGGTATTGAAATAAATGAGTGGTTAAGCTGGTTTTTTATTGTGTACGAGTTGGAAAACACAATAGGTTTGTGTAATATGATTTTATTAGTTTTATGTTTTAAGTTAATTAAATTATAACCAAACTTCGGTACCTTTTTTATTCTAATGAGCAAAGAAATGCTATTATTGCTGTCATCATAATGTGATCTTTGACTTCAATTTTGCTAGATCAAATTCCTTATGTTGAGTCTGGTACTTATGTGGCCTACAACAATGAGAAGGGTGGGGTTATTGAGAGCTTAAAAGAAGATGGTATTGTTGATTTGGACTCCGAAGTTCATTCTGTCCCTGAATGGATATCCACAAAGGCAATGGTTAATTCATGGCTTGCAGATGCACTGATGTATGAACTACGGGTGGGCTCTGATGGAAGTTCTGCACACAAGGTATATTATTCTGACCTGCCATGGCCAATTGGAAAGTTTCTGTATTTCAAGCAAGTTCGCATTACAAAACAACTACTTGGAATAACAAAGGAAAATGCAGACCGAAGAGAAGAGGAGGTACTTTCCATATCTCTCTCTCTCTCCTCTCTCTTGTTAAAATAGCACATGGTGGAGGAGTTGATTTTACCTTTTCTCTTTCTTCTTACAAAAATGTGCACTTGCACTTATCCTTAAGCGTGCACTTTCAATAATTTTCGGTTGGACAGATTTACAGGAGAGCAACAGTTGCTTATGGAGCTCTATCAACTAGGTTAGGGGATCAGTCCTTTTTATTTGAGAGCAGGTGACTACAACATATGCTGTTTTAATTTTTGTTTACTTCACTCAGATATTAAACACTCGAAGCAACTTTCAAAGCCTTAAATTTGTTTTAATGAGAAGATAAATAAAATTAATGTGCTCTGGGGTTACAGGCCAACGAGTTTGGATGCAGTTTTACTTGGGCATGCACTTTTTGTACTTCACGCACTACCTGTGAGTACCTTTATTGACGGCATCATTTTGATGATCTTTGTTAAAGATGATTGTGGTTTATTATGTCTGTATTCATGCTAAAGTTGGTATCTTATGGTATATATTATGCATGAAAAAATAAACAAAATTTTCCCTTCTCTTTTCCATATTGGTTAGAGTTGATTGGTCCTTGTTAAAGACAAATAAATCAGTTAGAGTTGACTGGTACTTGTTTCTTACACAAAATTGATATTAGCTAGAAATAGAACACTGGTCATGAGCACAACATTGCATAAAATCTGGTGCCTTGAGACGTTAATAGCGGCATGCTTGAATAGTAACATTTCCATAAACGTCAAAAGATTGATTCCCATTTTTACCAACTGGTGAAGAGATTTGGGAATGGACTTCAAAATGTTTGTCTTGCTGCCACAGTTGTAAGTGTTCAGTCTCTTCGCAGGCAGTCACCCTCGGAAAAGATTCATAAAAATAGCTGAAAGTACTGAATCCTTTTGCCATCCTTTCTTTTGTGGGCATTAGATTCATATCTGCATCAGCTGACTAAATTCTAGAGTATTCACGGACTCAAATGAACCATTAGGTCAGCAAAACATTGTCATATCCGTTGAGTCTATAATTCTACATGTTGCCTACTCAGGTATGTCTATTTGGTTTTTGGGTTTCTATTTAACTGTTTCACACCCTTGTGCCGGCCTTTAAAAGTTAAGATAACTTGGTTGAAGTGGGTCTTAAGAGTTAGGATAATTAAAGGGTACAACCTGCACATGGACATATGTATTATACAATGCATATTACAATAAACTATATTGTTATCAGATACACTATGCTTAAATAGAAACTACCAATATGGGATGTAGTGACAATTCCCATACTGTTGGTGTTAGTTTTACCTTGATCGAGTTATTAAAGCATGACAATGTTTAATTATGTACTAATAGGACACATCAGTTCTGCGGAGCAAGCTTGTGGAGCATTCTAATCTAGTACAATATGCTGATAAACTTAAGATGGAGTTCATAGATGGTGGTTCATCCTCTTCTACTCCACCATTCCCTGCAGATCCATCGTCATCATTTCAAAGACGGGGAGGTACTTCAAATTGGTGTAATATACTTTTGGCTTTCATTCATGGATCTCTTCATTAGTTATTTCTGTGGTGTTGAATTCCATATTGTCTCTATTGGACACTATAATAAATTAGGCCACAGTTTTATGTGTCAGTTAAGTGTTTAAGGTTTTTTATGTTTTTTTTTGCTGCCTAAAATAGAAATGCCATTGGTAAACATTGCCTTCAATCATTTTGGCTGACGGGTAACCAAAGACATTGGTGGTAGATTGGGGCTCTTCTTTATTTCATATCTCAGATATTTGCAAACTTTGCTTTAGTTTCATGATTATGGTTGCTGGTTGGTATTGATGAAGAAAGTGGATAGGTTTTATGCTAGATCTTGTCATTAGTTGGCTTCTTGGTATGGGCAAAAGGAATAAAAACTTTGAATAATATTGCTTTCTTACCTTTTTGAGTGCCTGGATAATGTGATAGCATTTAATTTGTTGGACAATTTGGTGAATCTGTTGATACATGCAATTTCTTTTATTTATTTATTATTTTAGTGTATTGGTGATATCAGTAGCTGTACAACCAACATCAGAGGTTGATGAGTGTTACCAGAAAATGTTGATACCTAGCGAATTACTTTTTTGGAACACACATTCCGAAATATGGTACACATTCTTTCCAAAACGTTAAATTTCGTGATCCAAAACAATCCCATAAGTTTTTTCCAATATATTTCAGGGTTTCCTTCGGAGTAAAAAAAAACAAGCCTAAATTACACTCATCTCCTTTGAGGTTTGGAAAAATACAATTAGTCCCACACTTTTGACATAGTTACACTAACCTCTTTTTTAGTAAATTGACCGAAACTAATGCAGGTAGTGGGTAACACTGAAATAAACAAAGATAAATATACATTTTAGTATAAAAGAGACGACGATATCATTTTTTTTATTCATACAACTAACAAATTACTGGTGAAAAAGGGCCTAACTTATGTGAATTAAAACCTTAAGGGAGACCTGCGTAATCATGTCAAAAGTGTGTAGCTAACTATATTTTTCCCAAACCGTCGGGAAGGTGAGTGTAATTTACCCAAAAAACAAATATAATGGCCTCAAATTTAAGGGTAGTGAAATTTTAACATGACAATACATAAAAAATGAGCCATAATATTCATAAAAATGTGTTGCCATATGATTAATTTGAAAAAAAAAAAAAAAAATTATTGGATGTCTAATTGTTATGAAGTTTCTCTAGACTAAAAATACCTTAACATTTCGTTTGATTTAAGTAATTTGGAGAGAAAAGAAATGAAATGGAGAGAAATAGATTTCAATCACTTGTTTGGATTGCCAAATGGGAGAGAAATGGAGAAACTAATTTCTCCTCAAACACTCATTTTGAATCTCTCCAAAAGTGGAGATATTAGGGGAGAAAAGAAACCAAGAGATTATTATATTCATAATCTCAATAATACCCTTGTAGATATAAAAGAAATAAAAATATTGACACTCATGTCCTCATTTGTATGGTCACCAAATATAAAAAGGATATTTTGGTAATATAACATGAAAACATTTCTTTTATTTTCTCTTATGTAGTTTTACCAAACAAGATAGGAGAGAAATCATTTTCTTTTCTTTCCTTTCCTTTTCTCTCCTACTTCCCCACACGAGTATGAGAGAAAACATAATCTTTTGTCTCCTAGTTTCCCAAACAGAGTGTAAATTTTTAGTGTAAATTATACAAGCCCACTCTTATTGTACCACAATTTAGAGCATATGGCATACCGCATTCCCGTTCCACAGATCCACATTCCAGGTAACATGAGAAATTCACCCTCCTGGCCTCTTCTATTTATTAACTGGAAAATCACAGGCCTACAAGCCTGGAAATGATATTATAACCTTGATTTTCTTTTGACTTTCCAAAAGTTTTTGTTTTATTTACAGAAGCAAGATTTGTGTTCAATGCAATATAAAACACATGACATGGGTGATGGGTGTCGCATTGATTTCCTTTGGAAATTGCATTATAGCATTCTTATCTAAGTACTTGCTGAGGTTTGAGAGGAGCATATTAATATATTTCTGGAGATAATAAAACATTCAATTGATGGTTTGAACTGTCCCTCTGCTCTAGTTAGAATTCTGCAGTTGAGTGCTTTGTGAGTGGGTTCTTCTTTTCTTTTCTGTGCGGGGGAAATCTTTATGGTCTTCGTGGTTGCATTTGGAATGTAGTTGATAAATTCATTCATGCTTCCCAGCTGTCATGAGTGGGGAATTTTTATTATTGTTTCTTTACAAAGATTGTAGTGATGATTTTTAACTGTTATATCTGCATATTTCTTTCTTCTTTGAACTGATCTGTGGCTATTGAGATGTGGTTCCAACTATATGTCTTTCTGTTGCCTTTTCTTTCTTTATGCATAATTGTAAGAGTAACTGAGTTTTTATCCTTTTAGGTTCAAAACCCAAGAGCAAACCTAAGAAGGAAAAGACAGAGGAAGAGAGAAAATTTAGAAGACGGGCCAAATATTTCTTGGTAACACAGCTGGTAGCAGTTTTAGTTTTCCTGTCACTCCTTGGTGGGTCAGATGATGCTGAAGTAGAGCTCGATGATGATGACAGTTTGAATTACAATGACTAAATGAGAATACATTTATGAGTTGAGCTTCTTTTTTTTTTTTTTTCTTTCACATGCGGGTTACCTTTCCTTGGCTGCAGGCCATGGCCCAAGTGGATTTTTTTCCCTCCCTCTATTTCATTTTCATTTTCCATTGAAATTTTGGAAAAATTGCATCCATGTAGACAATTAATATGATTTGTGAAATAGGTCAAAACTATATTTTTTGGCAGAAATAATTAGTTTAATGTTGAAGAGAATGCTTTTTGCCATGGATTGGCTGAGTGTGCAGCTTGTGAATAATCTGTTAGTGCAGTGTGCATATCATTTTTATTTAGTTTTGTTATGTAATTTGATCATTTTTATACTGAAATTTTAAAAATAAAAAATAAAAAGAAATGGGTTAAGTGAAGACAAGAAAGGCTGTAAGAAATGATTTTGAGTTTGGATGCAGAGTATTTGCTTAATGATTGATAATACAAGATAGAAGTGAGTTTGTAAGATGCGTAGTGCACTCTAAAATTAGAAATAAGAAATGCCAAACAGACCTCTGACACACTGAATTTGATTTCATTTTATCTGGGTAGCTTCTGGATTTTTAGATGTTCTGACCTGGGTTTCGGTTAGTTTAAGTTGAAGATTTGGTTATAATGAATGTGAAGTTGAGACCTCTGAATCCCCAGATATTTGTTCTCTCTCTCTCTCTCTCTCTCTCTCTTTCTCTCTCTCACGCTTTAATGCTTACTGTCTGACTAGTTGAACAGATTGATCCCAGAAAGGGTTTACAATTTGACATTTTTTGAGTAAATTAATGAGATTTTACTCTTAATTTCATCACTTTTAACTTTGCAATTTCATTTTCATTTTAGTATACTCCCTCCATAATCTGTTAGTATTGCAGACCAAGGCCCTGTTTGATAGGGTTTATTTTCAATTTATTTCAGCTTTTAACTTAATTTAAGTTATTTTGATGTGTTTGGTTCAGTTTAACAATACAGTTTATAACTTTTTGTAAGTCAAAAATCAACTTATTCTTTGAATGGGGGAGAAGAAGCTTAATTTATAAGTAAAAAATTAGCTTATGTTCACAACTATAAGTTATAAGCTGTTAAGCTATAAGTTATAATCACTTTCTCACAGCTCTACCAAACAGGGCCAAAAAACAATGCATGCTATACTAACGGCGTGTTTAGATAATGAATTTGAAAAACAAAAACAAAAACAAAAAATAAAGGTGAAATATCAATGAAATATAATTATATTTCACTCATCTTTTTTTCTTTCCCTTTTTAAATTCCTACCTAAACTCATGATCCAAACATAGCCAAAAGTGATTAAATTGAAATTCAAATAAAACTATAAAGATTACTTCCAATTTATATTGCCCAAAGCCAGAATCATATGCAAAACTCCTACGATGTTCCGACCATTCATTTAGGAACCATAAAATAGGCAAGAGACCATCATATACACTTCCTTTACATCTTCACCAATCGTGTGAATACTATTTTGCAAATTTCTCTCATGTACATATATATATATATATAATATATATGTACTTTTTGTATATTACACAGTTCAGAGAAATCTAAATCAGCCAAGTTTATTAAAACACTTTTTTTTTTTTCTTTTTTCTTTTTTATAGATAATGAAGAAATTAAAGACAAAATTACCCGGGCATACGGGTGACAATATAGTGCCCCTTTTCCAAGTCATATATTGTCTTCAATTGTGGTTTTTGACATTTTAATAAAAATAATGCACCTAGGACAATTATTAAAAGTACTGCAAACAATGAGAAATAAGTGACTGCGTCATTTCCAACAATCTCGCCCAGCTCATTTGGTTCCAATTGAAGGGGCTCCCGGATAGTTTGGAGGATAAAAGCTCCAAGAGTCCAGTCAACGGGAATGACTCCAACCTGATTGCCAAATCTAATCCTGCATACAACAATTTTCGGTCGTCAAATTCTGATAGGAATTTTTTTCTCATGGTTTTTAAATTTTAAGTGGACGGATGAGAAAGTTAGGGAAATTGAGAATACTGGTTTTAGACTGTATTATAATGGTAAGAATAGACGCAGGAATGTGGTAGGAATCATAATTGCCAAGGGTCTTGTGAAAAATATAGTGGCGGTCATTAGGAAAGGGAATATGATTATGTTAGTTAAACTAGTTATTGGAGAGAATATCGTGAACGTTATTAGTGCATATGCCCCTCAAGTAGGATTAGATAATCAGACTAAGAGATTTTTGGGAGCAAATGGAAGAGATCCTACAAGAGATAGCCGTAGGAAAAAACCTGATTATAGGTGGAAATTTAAGGGTAAACTACCAATAGGTCTTACTTTTGAGACTTATTACCCATTAAGTCCTATTGATAAATTCATTAAGTGATAAAGATAAATTTATCAGTCTTTTATTTTTATGAATAAATTTATAGTGATAAATTTATCAGTCTCTTTTTTTTTATGAATAAATTTATAGTGATAAATTTATCAATTTCTTATTTTTATAGTGTTAAATTTATTAGTTAGGACCTGTAGGTAAATAAGTCTAGTTAATAGGACTAATTGGTAAGTACCCCGAAATTTTAATGGCTACGTAGGCATAGATAAACTAGGCTATGAAAGGGTGCATGGTGGATGCGGTTTTGGTGACAGAAATGAAGTTGGAGAGAGTATCTTAAATTTTGTGTTGACTTCTGATCTGGTGGTGGCCAATACTATGTATAAGAAGAGGGAGGATCATTTGATAACCTTTAAGAGTGGGTCAGTTAAGAGCCAAATAGATTACTCTTAGTGAGAAAAGTAGACCGCCTAAAATGCAATGATTGTAAGGTGATTCCTGGAGAGAGCTTGACCTCTCAACATAGAATTTTGATACTAGATTTATATTTTAGAGGGCAATACCAAGCTAGGAAGGAGAGTGGGCGTCGTAAGACGAGATGGTAGAACCTAAAAAGGGATAAACTAGAAATATTTAAGAATAAAATGAATAACGAAAGTACTTAGGACTTGGAAGATGATGCTAACACTATATAGAACTCGATAGCCAATTGTATGAGGAGAATCTCAAGGGAAGTGCTTGGAGAGTCAAAAGGAATGGGACCCAGCTATAGGGAAACTTGGTGGTGGATGGAAGAGGTTCAAGCGGTAGTTAAGGCAAAAAAAAGAGTGCTTTAAAAAGTGACAGAATGATAGAATTGGGAAAAACCTTAAGAGCTATAGATTGGCTAATAAGGAGGTCAAGAAAGTAATGAGAGATGCTAAGTTGAAAGTTTATGATGACCTATTAACTAGACTAGATAGTAAGGAGGGAGAGAAGAGGGTATATAAATTTGCTAGGATACGGGAGAGAAAAACAAGAGATTTTAATCAAGTTAAATGCATCAAGAGTGAGGATTCTAAGGTATTGGTGAAGGATGAAGAAATTAAGGAAAGATGGAAGAATTATTTTGAGAAACTATTAAATGAGGAACATGGAGGTACGAAAATAGAGGAAGAAATAGCCAGTAATATGATAAACCAAAACTATCGGTTCTATCGCAGGATTAGGAACTTTGAAGTGGAAATTGCACTTAAGAAGATGAAATCAAATAAGGCTTTAGGACCCGATGATATCCCCATTGAAGCTTGGAAGTGTTAAAAAAAGGGTTGCTTGGTTGACTAGGTTGTTTAGCAAAATTTTGTTGAGGAAAAGTATTTTAGTGCCAATCTATAAAAATAAAGGAGATGTCCAAAATTGCAACAACTATAGAGGAATCAAGCTAATGTGTCATATAATGAAAGTGTGAGAGAGGGTGATGGAACGCTGATTGCGAGATATAACACAGATGTCAAAGAATCAATTTGGGTTTATGCCTAGCAGGTCAATAATGGAAGCGATCTATCTTTTGAGGAGAGTAATAGAAAAGTATAAAGAAAAAAAAAAAGACATTCATATGATATTTATCGACCTTGAGAAAGCATATCATAGAGTGCCCTGGGATATAATATGGTGGGTATTAGAGAAGAAAGGGGTGACAAAAGATTATATTGATGTGATTAGGGACATGTATGAAGGGATGGTGACCACTGCTAGATCGCCTGCTGGAGAGACAAATGAATTTTTTTTATCACTGTAGGGTTACACCAAGGATCTACCTTAAGTCCTTATCTTTTTGCTTTAGTTATGGATGAGTTGACGAGAAATATTCAGGATAGCATGCCATGGTGTATGCTTTTTGCAGATGATATCTTGCTAGTGGATGAGACTAGAGAAGGAGTTAACACAAAGTTGGAGATTTAGAGAAAAGCTCTTGAATCTAAAGCATTCCGGATAAGCAGAACTAAGACAGAATACATGGAGTATAAATTTAGTAACAGTAATAATGAAAGCAGAGGAGAAGTGAAGATTGAAAACCAAGAACTGCCCAAGAGTAAACATTTTCGTTATTTAGGGTCGATTATCATAATAGCGGGGGAGATTGATGCGGATGTAGCCCGTAGGATTAAGGCGGGATGGTATAAGTGGAGAAGTGCGTCTGAGATACTGTGCGATAAACGAATACTCACTAGACTAAAAGCTAAGTTCTATAGAACAACTATTAGACCAGCAATGTTATATAGGTCGGAGTGTTGGGCAACCAAGAAACAACATGTAGACAAAATGATTGTGGCTAAAATGAGGATGCTAAGGTGGATGTGTGGCAAGACTAGACAAGACAGAATTATGAATGAGTGTATTAGGGAATGAGTAGGAGTAGCACTGATAGAAAATAAGTTGAGAGAGAATCGATTGAGATGGTTTGGTCATATTCAACGGAAACCAACAGAGACAGTAGTGAAGAGATGCGATGCTGTAACGGTAGATGGAAGTGTTAGGGGACAGGGTAGACCGAGATTAACGTTAACTAGCGTTGTAAATAGAGATATGGATCTACTTAATTTAACTAATGAAAGGGTTTTTGATAAGGCCGACCCCATTTGATGGGACTTAAGACTCGGTTTGGTTTTTAAATTTTAAATCAGCATGTAAGGGTGGAAATAGCAAAAGAATTTTCATTGAAATATTAACTCAACACTTGTGAAAAGTGCAACACTGACAAACTAAGTGAACAATAACAAGTGATGAAGCAACATACAACATGCCAACATAAATAATGACATGCAAGTTGGAATGAAATTAATGTTTTGTTTGGATAGAGGGATTTCAAAAGAAGGGATTCGAGGTTAAACTTTTTGAAAATATAGTAAAGTTGACAATAATAGATAGATTGAGAAACTAAAAGAGAAGATAGAGTAGAGCAAGAAGACATGCATTTTATCATGATCATTGTAGCCTTAAAATGAAAGGGAATTCAAACAACTAATTTTACTTTGTTATTTCAAATCCATCATGGTGAAATCCTCAAATTCAATCTTGAAGTTGTATTGTGATAATAAGGATATTATTAATATAGCTCATTAGACCAAAATATATCAATATTGACAGACATTTCATCAAGAAAAAGTTGAATAAGCGTTTGACTTATATGCCTATTGTGAAATCAAAAGATCAATTCATTGATCTATTTACTAGGAGAGTAAGGTTCTCCATTCCATTGTTTGTAAGTTGGGAATGAGACATATTTTCGCACCAACCTTAAGGAGTGTTATATATTATGTCTTTATCCTACATTTAATTGCTTAGTAATCTGAAAGGTATTTCTGTATTTTGACCCATATTAAAATCTCTTTTCCTTGCTCTTGTGGGAGATTCTATTTACAACACAGATTCAAATCTCTATACCTACTTTCTTATTACACCCACCTATAAAATTTAATTTTTTTATTCTCTCACTCTAAACCCCTCCTAATAACAAACATACCTCCATCCTAAACCTCACACCTCTCTACACCCACCCTCTTCCTCTCTCCTTCCCTCTTCCATCTCTTCTACCACAGAGGAGGATGACATGAGGGTGACAACTACGGCTGAATAAACTTGATTTGTTTGGAAAACAACACCCAAGCAAACTTGGTTTGTTCGGCTAACAATAGCTGAACTGAACAAATCAAGTTTGATGAGTTGATGTCTACCGAACGGCCCAAAGTTGGTTAAACTAGTTATACTCAGCCTTAGTTGTTCGAAAAAACTTAGGATTTTCAGCGTATAGGGCCAAACAAACTTATTTTGTTTGAAATCTAGTGCCAAACGGAGCTTTGACTACAGCTTTCCAAATAGCACATATCTCCATCGAAATCATAGAAAATCACCCTTAATAACACACTTAAACAACCAAATATTGTATCTCCTATGAATGTTGAGCTCTCGTTCTTCCTTCTACATCTTTCTCCTATGTACCCCAATTGTCTCTTAACTTATTATCTATTAGTCAATTTTCTAATTCAGGATTTGATGTTCCCTTTTCTTCTTTTGGTTGTGTTGTTCAAGATCAAAAGTTCAAACAGTAGATTCAGATTGGGCACACGACTAGTGACTTATATATGATGGAGATTTTGCATATTCTTGTGGAGTTATCTTCCACAACAATATCTTTGTTATGTCTAAATCAGAATTTGAGTCAATTTTATCTTCGACATTTTAGGTTAGGTTATTTGTGTAGTGAGCATTTAAAGAGTTTATTTATTGTTATCTTTTGCTTCATTTTGACCGTTCAAGCTTACATTGATGATAATTGAGTTGGATATGTTTCCGATTGTAAGTCTACTATTGGTTTTTGTGTACTTCTTGGTAACTCTCCTCTCGTGAAAAACTAAGAAACAGACTTGTTGCTCAGTCGATGGTTGATGTCGAATGTCGTGAACTAAGATTGTTTAGCTTCATTGGCTCCTTTCAAATTTGGGTGTCTCCATCTCATCTCCTACTTGTCTTTATTGCGATAATCAAAGTGCTATTCAAATCACCCACAACTCTATATTCCATGACTGCATAAAGCACATCAAGATTAGTTGCAATTTCATTCATCATCTTCAGTCAGGTACCACCAATCTTGCCTTTGTCTCTTCCTCCTTACAAATTGCAGACTTCTTCACCAAAATCACACGTTTACCTGATTTCAGTTCTTACCTGACAAACTGTCGATGCTTACAGGCCTTGCATCATGAGTTTGAAGGGGGGAGGAGTGTGAATGTGTATTTTGTATTTTGCTCTTATATATTTAGTTTGATAGTATTTTTGTTTTTTTAGGTTTTAGGGTTTCACTCTATTTTATCAGTGTAAACCATTCTAGTAATTTAGATTTGTGGTTAATGAATAAGAATATACAGTTTTTTCTCTCCATTTTTTTTTTCTTTTTACTGTCAAAAATTTCAAATATGCATCAGAATAAGATGTCAAACAAGATGACAAATCTAACTACTTAGAAGGAGGGGGGGGCGCGGGGACTTTACCTCTTATCAGTCATTGGGATACCAAAACTGTCATGCAACAATGCCACAACATATGCAGCAGAAAAACAATATCTCAACAAATCCAGGTCATCAGTGCTATGATATTTTCTCTTCAGTTGATACCAATCATCTTCACAGTAATGATGGCCAGCTGCCTCCAACTCTGATAAAGTAGCCGTCGGAGCAAGGCCAAAAAACTGTCCAGTATTGAAAAGAAAATTTAGTAAACTAATAACAGGAGAGAGAGAGAGAGAGAGAGAGAGAGTCAATCCATGCGAAGACAATGGTGCAAAATTGGGATGGTGACTCAAAAATGACACATGATGCATTGTATGATATGGTCTATTCTTGTGATGCTGTCCAAAAACTGTTTTGGCAGGGCAATTTTATGTTTCCTAATTGAATGCTATTGCAATTCATTTTTGGGCAGCATAAGCATTTTATTAGTGAATCTCAGTATAGGTTACTCAATTCTACAAGGCTCATTAGAGGACCAATTTAATGATGTTTGTGTAAATTTTTCTGCCAAGTAAAAATAATAAAACTTACAAAAAGGTCATTAAATTTGTTAAGTTTGTGCAAGTTCACCTCAGCTTTATTTTGTTTCAGTGTTTAGGAATGGCTGCTTCATTTCCACACTTGTGATTTCCAGGAATAGCTAATCCATGTGATTCCCATTCCAAACCGTAGGGATCCATTCTCTGAACTTAGCAACTTTGAAATCTATGTTTAGGGTACCATTTGTCATCTAAATATATTTCACATTTTTCAGTAATGAATTTCATCAATTGGGATCATAAGTTATTGATGCAGCCCTAGCTAAGGTAGAAATAATCCAAATCCAAATCACCCAAAATTCAAGAAAGCATTGTTCAGCTTACATGTGAGAGAGAGAGAGAGAGAGAGAGAGAGAGAGATATGTAAACTTTATAATATGAATAAGAACAGATACTGCTGTCTTCCAATGTATGTCACTGATAACAAACCTCAGAAATAAAGAAGAATTTATCTGGAGGAACAAGCCGGCTCTGCAACTCAACAAGGGAAGATGATACTCTTTCACAAGGTGGATACAAGCATATATGTCACGCCCCAAAATAATACATAAAACCCATCACTTTAGACATGCATTGATATAAAATAAACCAACCATTTCTATTCATCAGAGTAGTTCTTACAACAGTGTTTACATGTTAACAACAAAAGGAAATGCCCTACAGGCTTACAGCTTTCCAAGTCAACACTTGGTTACACAGAGTAGAGTACTAACTCAAATACATATAAAGCCCTTGGCTTGAAATCACATGTAACACATCAAAAGGGAAACAAAACATCAAAAGGTCCATTCGCCTCTAGCCTCCCAAGCTATATCCTTGGAGGTGGCATGCTACCTGTACCTGAAAATGATATTCCCGTATAGGGTGAGCTAACAGCCCAGTAGAAATACACTAAACCAGCTATGAACAATGACTAAAAGATTAACAGTTTGATAGATGGTTAACACTTTTACATTCTTTCATAACACATTACAGTTTCATTTTCCATTCCTTTTCAATTCTCAATTCATAACCATAGTCTAGATCCTGACCAAATAACCGATATGAGACAGTAACTCATATTAAACATTTCCTCATTTCACAATAGATAAGCATACTAGCTATATCAATACATCAACAGATAAGCATATGAACTATATCACACTTCCAACGATAAGCATATGAGCTATATCAACACTTCAACAGATAAGCATATGAGCTGTATCTACGGAGTCCATCCCCTCTCTTCTCCCACACAACACCCGGTTTAGAGGTCCATCACCTCTCTTCCCCTAAACCGTGGAGTACATCACCTCTCTCCTCCAACACAACACAATGCATATAAACAATTATTATACACATCATCAGTCAATACATAAACTTAATGTATTCTTTCAAACATCATACTCAATGACACATTCTAGTGATTAGTTTTAGTTTGCCTAATCATCATGCATTGTCTACAACAATCAAGACTATCCTCCACCGATAGCCCAAAGCAGTTATTTCTAAACAGAAAATAAATGCACAAAATGAATATAAAATCAACATTTCAACTAGGTGAGCGATAAATAATTCAACTACACCCTTTAATCCCATACATTCCCAATTCTAACATTTCTCTATGCTAAACATGCATATAGGTTTATTATAAATAAAACCCCAACTTTTATAAAATTGCACAAAAGCCCTTAAACTTTCGCAAAATTACCCAACAACCCCCAACATATCAAAATGCTAAAATTTAAAGACAAAGCTCATAAAGAGGAGTAGGTTATCCCTACCTCAAATTCGAAGCTCAACGGAGAAGATGAAAAGAGTTGAAACTCGATCTCCACCACACACCACAAAGCCCTCGAGAAATAATACAACTTTGGCGGAGGAACTATGGCCGAAATCCCAAAGGAATTATGGCCAAAATCCAGCTCGGCACAACCAAAATTTATAACTCAAGCTTGGTTCGTAATGGCTTATCAAACCAAGAAAGAACCATAGAAGTTGATAAGCTAACCCTATGCACTTGCACCTATATATAGGAGTTTGTCCACCTTAAAATGTGTCTTCTAACCGATGTGGGACTTCCAACAACATATAGAAGTTTGTCCACCTAAAAATATATCTTGTAACCGATGTGGGACTTCCAACAAACACACCAAAGGTTCCCAAAATAGAATGAAGGCATTTACAAAAAGCCTTAAAAGACGCAAGTGCTACAATATATCTGCATATGAGATGAAACCATCACTGAGAATAATTTGCTATGAATGATGATGAAGAAACCAATGGTATCTAAATACATGTCATGGTCTTTTGACATGATATTATCCTTTTGGACCCAAACAAAAAGTCTCTGGACCTATTGCCTTGCAAGTCCAAAAAGAGGATATATGGCCCGAGCTCCATGTTTTTATTTGCTATGTATATGAATATTACGTTGATAAACATCTAAAACTAATGAAAAACCAACCAATTCAACATGTAAAAACAACTCGATCTATAATTTAAACATCATTCAACATACAAAATACTATTTTTCAATCATAAACCATTACCTCACAAACATTTATTTATTTATTTTTTTAATAAATAAAACCAGACTTTATTAAAAACGCATCAAGATGATGCAAACCAATACAGAAAAGCCATCCCCAATTAGGGGAAAACTAACCATAAACAAAGCTAACCAATCACATCTTCTAGAAAATCCAAAAAAACAAATAAGTCTGGATCAACCTTCCTCTCCAACCAACTATACATAACTACTAAAAGACGATTTTGTAACCAAACAACCCCATGAGCATCGTCTAAGAAAGTACGCCGATTCCGCTCCAACCAAACAAGCCACATCAAACAAAACGGCACCAACGCCCAAACTCGCCGCCGCCGACGCCCAAACCTAACACCCTGCCACGCCCAAAGCATATCCAACACCCCTTTAGGTTGAACCCAAGCAATCCCAAAAAGAGAACAAATAAAACCCCACAACTGGGAAGCCACCAAACAATGAAGAAACAAATGATCCACCAACTCAGCAGCACGACAACACATGCAACACCGATTCACTAAAACATGACCACGCCGCATTAAGTTGTCCAAAGTAAGATTCCGGCCTAAAGCAACCGTCCACATAAAGAAAACCACCTTAGACGGAACACCCGGTAACCAAACACTATTCCAAGGAAAAACAAAACCATCATCCCCCACCAAACCTTTATAGAAAGAGGCAACTGAAAACCGCCTCTTTGCCCCCACCCCAGTCCACTTCATAACATCTTGACCCCTCCCATTTATTCCCAACCCATATAACACAGCCCACAACTCTATTAATTGAGCAACCTCCCAATCATGCACCGCACGCCGCAACTAAATATCCTACACCACCACATCGCCACCCCCTAAATAAGACGCCACCGTCGCCTCCCGATCAACCACAATATGAAAAATCAACGGCAAACGGACCGCCAGAGACTCCCCCTCACACCACCTATCCTTACAAAACCGCACCCGCAACCCAGTGCCCACCCTAAAAACTACCCACCTCCAAAACTCCTCCCGACCCATCCAAATCCCTTTCCAAAGCCCACAGCCATGCGAGGTGAGCACATCCCCCGAAATCCAATTCCCCCTTCCCATCCCATACTTAGAAGCCACCATCCTCCGCCAGAACCTATCCGCCTCCAAGGCAAACCGTCACAACCATTTCCCTAACAAAGCCCGATTAAAAATCACTAACTTCCTCACCCCCAACCCCCCTGCAGGCTTAGGTTGACAAATCCTCCCCCAGTCAACCAAATGATACTGAAATTCATCAGCACTACTACCCCACAGAAAATCCCGCTGAAGCCTCTCCAACCGATGCGCGACTGATATAGGAATAACATGGACCGACATAAAATAGGTCGGAATACTGCTCAACACACTCTTAATCAACGTCAACCGACCGCCCTTCGACAAATACTGCCTCTTCCAACCCGCCAGACGGCGCTGTACACGCTCCACCACCCCATCCTACACCCCTTTCGCCTTGAAAGAGGCACCTAACGACAATCCCAAATAACTAACCGGCAAAACTGACATCCTACATCCCAAGACAGCAGCTAAAACCGGCAACCGTGCAACCTCCCCAACTGGAATAAGCTCCGACTTCCGCAAATTAACCCGAAGGCCCGATACTGCCTCAAAACATAACAACACACACCGCAAATGACCCACCTGCTCGACATCAGCCCCGCAAAAGATCAGAGCGTCATCTGCATATAATAAATGAGATACAACAAGAGACACCCCAGACAATGATCCCATAGCAAAGCCCCCCAAGAGACCCCCACGCACAGCTCTATCCAACAATCTACTCAACGCCTCCATCACTAAAATAAATAACAGAGGTGACAACGGATCCCCCTGCCGAAGACCCCGATATGTCGGGAAAAAACCTGCTGGAGATCCATTAATCAAGACAGACATCCGCACAGTCGAAACGCAAAACTTAATCCAACGGCACCAAGTGTGTGACACACTGCGTTAGCGAGCAGGGTTACCTCACAAACATCAAAAGCATTTAATATAATAATAACTAGATCATACATAAAAACAAATAATCACAAGTCAAATGTGTCCTAGGGTGTGTCTGTGATGTGTCTCCATCCAAAACGAAAATTAATAATAAAAAATAGGCATGCCATGTGGAGTGTTTAATATGTATCCTGGTGTGTCTGAGCCTTGTAAGTGTCGGACACATGTCAAACATGGTTATGACTAATTTGGAGTGTATGTGCTTCATAGATCATCATAATCTCAACCTATTGCTTGGAATCAATTATTTTACAAACCCTAACCTTATTTCCCTCGTTTAATCTATTAACCCACCACTTTTCCGTCACAATAAACCATAGAATACAAAAACTCTAGGCTATCATCATGTGTCACACTCGTAGTGGCAAACATGTATAACGGTAATTTCAAGCATAAAACATTTCATGGTATACGGAACTTTTCCAATCTATCTACCTTTCCGGAATTTTTCTATTATACCCTTAATTAGAACATAAGTTGAATAATTATACTTGGAACAGCAATCAAGCAGAACCAAAAAGTTTTTTCATCTTGCATCACTCATGGCAAGCTATGGCAGATGCCTAAATTCAAGAATCCAAGTATAACAAAACCTACTAATAATTCTTGAATATTTTGAAGGTTCAAAGAATAACATCACAAACTCTGAGACCTTCAAAGTTGAGGAGCAACTGAAGATTCAAAGAGGCTATTTTTTCTGGACTCAATGGAGCTCTCATTCATACATGCGTAACAATTGTGATTCCTTGAGAGAGAGAGAGAGAGAGAGCCAATTCATTCCTATAAAAAGGGGAAAAAACTATCATGTAAATATTAGGCCTTGTTTGTTTTCCATGTTTCGATAAAAAAAATAAGATGGCCAATTACCGTTGCTTGGCAGTATGAGAAGCCAAACAAACCACAATCTGTCCATCATGGCTTAACTCTGGCTCATGCTTAGATTAACAATGAAAATATAACTGAAGCTGTTAGCACTATATTTAATGTAGTCACTGAGAAAAACTAAAGTCATGACACGCTATTGGCTCTGTAAATGTCCCTCTTTCAACTGCGAGATTGAAAAAAATCAACGAACTAGGTAACACTTGCTTATTTCTCTGCTGTCTGTTTCTAATTCATAAAAATGCCAATTATCATAAGAGTTCCCACATGTACAGGGTAATCCTCTTTCATTTATACTAAAAATGGTCACTTGTTTAAGAGAGTTCCTGTGTGTGCTACACATGTTTCAAGAAAGGAATGACATTTATTTCCTACAGCTATTATCAAAATAATATGATCAATTAGAAAATTAAATCCTAGAATTGCTATGGTACTGTATTAATACTAACAGACTAGACAGCCAGCTTACCTCGTCTCCTCAACAATGCCATCACTTCAGATTTGCAAGCAGAAAAGTTTCCCACCGCATAAGATCTCAAAAGTTTTGCATCACTTGCATTTGATGCAAAGTCATACCCTCTAGGAATGCAAGGATTACTTACAATATCCTCTCTGGAACTTGAAACTGAAAAATTAGGCTAAAGGTCACTGTAACAATATAAATGACTGTATAACATAAAATAATCATGGGAATGTTGTTCACTACAATTGAAACATGTGTATAAATTGGGTCAGAACTCACAAAAGCAATGCTATGAGAAGTTTGTTTAAAATCAAACAATGTTATCTTCATGACCACAAAATTTCTTTTGTTGCCAAAAAAAAAAGAGTTATCTTTTTATGACCATAATGAATCAAAGCTGTACTTTCCACTTCATTTTTCTTTCCAAACAAATTACTCATTGCAGTAGAAACATTTTTCTAAGCATTGCATTGCTCAACCAAGCCAAACCACCTATGCCTGCATTACGCCTATGACAAATGTGGTAGTCAAACAAGAATTAGGTAAGCTGACAATGAAGCCAGTCAACAAAGCAATAATTGCTCAAGAAATTGCAGAAATGAGGTTAAATGTGTGTACAATATAACTACTAAGATAACAAAGAGAATTGGAAATGAGGAAAGTATACATAATATAATAATCAATTTCACCTTTTCAAGCTCATAGTTGCTGTTAAGCCTGTTTTATAAATTGATCAATGTATAAGAATTATATCCACATTGCACTATCTAACATTTTTTATGATTTGCCGAATCAATATGTCGATATTGTATGATGTTTATATCCTATCTCCATATCAATGCTTACTTAGTATCAGTATGTCCTCGATAATCCTAGAGGTGTCTTTCATTTCCAAAAGTAAATGATTTATTTTTAAATTATATGATGATTTGTATTAGGTCTTGGAGATGTATGGGCAACAAATATGTAGAATTAGTTTTTATATAAGTAATTCTATTGCCATAAATTTTGTGATGGAACTAGTTTATAATTATGGGAGAGGAACACCTATTGTTCAAAAAGGAAAGTTATTATAGGTAAATACAACATAGGAGCATGTATGTTACAAGGAAAAGTCAACAGACACATGTTGATCACACTAGACATGGAAAGTGTCATATCAAAACAAAGCCATGAGAACAATGCAAGAACAAAGAACCAAAGAATTTTTCTATAAGCAATTAGAAGTCAACCTCCTATGTATCTAACAACTATATGTTGATAGTTTGCAAGTACAAACTAATCAAATTTTATCCCACAGGAAAATAGAAGGAAATACTCAAACTACGAAACTTACAAGTTAACAAGTCTTTTGAGTTGTGTAGATCACATAGTGATTCCCATATTGCATCCTGTAGAAGAACAAAGGTCAGACTCCTCCCCTTTTACTTCTTGTAAGAATAAAAAATAAAAAATAAATTTAAAAAATGAAGTAACAATCAATTCCTTGAAAAAGAAAGGACGGATAGAATGTGAACTCATTGTCTCCACTTGCCATCCACTATTTTACAAATTTAGAAAGTTTACTTTCTTCTGTTTTCCTTTGTCTTTGTCATCTTATTGACTGCACAACTTATATTTAGAATAATAATATTCTCAATACAATTCACAGATATTTTAAAATTACTCGATAGATAAAATGGAAGCAAATATTAGATCAGAAGTAATAGCCTACTACTAGATACATCACAAATGAAAAATCTTACAAAAAAAAAAATTACAAAATATATCTCAAGCAAATAGATATAAAGAGTTGTTCTACTTCTATCATATGGGGATTTTTCAATTATTCAACCAATTTATTTACCAAGTTCAATGTCAGCCATTGACACAGTTGACCTTCATAAGAATACCCAATGAAAATTATGAGCCATATATGCATGTTAACATAAAGTGCTATTTCTGTTTTTATGCCTTCCCTAGCACCCTCTCTATCTATCCAAGGGATGTGAAGGGCAGAGGCCTTTGGTGTTTGCTCAAGTCACACATGACATACAGTTTGATTCTGATTATGAGCCATATATGCATAAGAGGAAAAGGGAAAACATTTCTCAAAATGAACAAATGTGTCATGATTGATGAACAACTAAGCAAAAACAACTACTTGGGAAAAATGAGACTAGGAACAAGAAGAGGAAGATCATGGTTCAGATCAATTGCTGAAAGAGGCTCAGAGTAATAAGGTGTAGACTCAAAGAAAGTGACATCTCTTGACAAATACGGAAACAATGTAGAACTATGCATGTTCCAACCATCCTTCATAGAGCGTGGCCTATTATATTTGTATTCCTATTCCACAAAACAATACATGTTCCAACCAATTTTTTTCTCAAAATTTTCCAAATAAATAATAAATAATGTTGTGCCAACAGGACATTGTTAGGGATGAATAACAAATTATTACTTAAAAAGAATTAAGTTGTAAATCAAAAGAAACTTCTCAAATGATGGCAAACTTTTCCAAAATTTTTGCAAGTTAACATAATCATAGTAAATGCCCTCATGTAATCAAAGCCTGCACAATTATAATTAAATCTAATGCCAAAAGTAGTTCAGTATTTGCCATTTGGGCTTTCAACTTCCTTCCCATATGATCCTGTGGACGGTTACCATTACCTATTAGGATATGATTTAACTAAACAACTCATAATACACTTCTATACTTTCAAATAATAACACAAATTTATGAGAGTTTTATAAATTTTGAACTTCTCATAACTTAAAACCACCGAACCTCCCCCTCTCCCTACCACCCCCACTACTTTATTTGCAGGAGTCATTTTTGCCACCCCATCTACTAAACGGGTCCATGATGGTCAGGTGTTTTGAGGTTGATGTTCTCTCTCCTCATCCATTTTCAACTCATGTATCTTCATTTTTCTTTTTTGGCGGTCAGAATTGTTTTAAGGTTGGCAGAAGTTATACAAGAATTATAGGAATCTGTTCAAACATTAAAATATGCTTTCAGAACAGTTCTCAGGGGACATCGCAACATATTCTTCAAAAATAATAAAAATAAAAGGAACCATATAATCTATTAGGTGTCCCTTAAGAAAGAAGTTCTTGCAAGTAACATTGACTTTGTTAACCTACAGTGTAAACCCAAGTACAAGACATCTTCAAACTGAAACAGATTTCTCAGGTTACCTTCCAACCCACCCCAAAAACACCAAAGAAAAGATTAAAGCAAAGTGTCTATGCAAAAAATAAACCAACATACAATGATATAATAAAGTCAAGAAAACATTAGAAAGTTAAACACCAATGTCATAAGAATTATAATGCCAACATAAAAAATAAAAAAAGAGACACCTGACCAAAGTAAGGTATGCTTTTTGTATACAGATTGTAAGTCACTCCAGCCAGTTTGATAATCTGTGAAAGTTGCATTGGTTGTGGATCTCTAGGAGAAAATGCAACCTGCGTCCATACATCAACTGGTTCAGGAAAGAATTCCCAATCTTCTAAATGATTAATGTTCACCCAGGTAAATATCTCAGTACAATGAGTCAATAATCATTCACTTAAATGAAATGAAAAATTCACTAACATATTCAAAACCAAGAAAAGGAGAGTGCAAAGACAATACCACACGTTATATAAAATCGTAAATATGAATTACTAGACCATGTTATTGCAATCACATCCCATACTTCCAGTATACTTTTGAAACATATTATTATCATCAATTGTCTGAGGAGTGGGATGACCAGATGGTAATAGGCTCACTGAATAATGGCAAAACATATCAAAGGCACCCGTCAGAGGGTATGATAAGAAGAAAGATGGAATCGTTGTACAGAACTTGGAGACGACCTGAAATTTAAAGTATTTTAATGTGATGTAGGAGAGTACTATCTTTTACATTTTATCTGTAAAAGGTGAGTATCTAACCAAAACAAACTGTCCAAGATGGTTGTCATATCCTTAGGGATCTTGTTAAGCTATTAGAAGTTAGTTAGGCAATTAAGATTGTCTCTTGATTCTGAAGGCTTTCCAAATAAAGCTTAGTGGCAAAGCCTCTCTTCAGTAGGACTGACCCAATGCGGTCCGACTCAGTAGGTTGGCGCTATGACAAAACCTCCACCTCTAGCCTCCAAGCGACAAGACCCCAGAGTCTCATGGTGTGTGCCAAAGGCCTTGACTTATTTAGTCCATGCCTCTGGCCTAGGTTAATCAGTCGTGTGGTACAACCATGGTTTTAAATAATGGTATCGATGATACGGTCATATAACGGCCCATATCAGACAGTATTGTCTGATATATCAGTGAATAATGGTATTGAAAGTCGAAAATCCCTTATGTATCGGCAGATACGATACATAACAACTGCTATTTAAAACCTCGGCTACAATTACCGTTGTAATTAACGTAAGTTGTGTGGTATAACCACAGCAATTAAGCTATGGGATGCATGCCATGACCACTGCGGTATTGAGGCACAGTGTACCATCGCGGTAATCAGGCATTTGCTTTGACCACCTCGGTAATGGAAATTTTAAGACAGCCTATACTCCTAACTCCCACAGGAAGTCAATTCAGCAAGCTTCATAATGATGAAATATAGAACTTAAATATATATGAAGTGCTATGGCTCTTTAATCTCATTCAGTACAGCTGAAAATGTCTCTCTCCAAGACTTAAACGCGCAAGTATATATGCCGATATGTAAAGCACAAGTCACCATTTATGCGTCTATGAAACATAGAGGAAGTATATTGCCAAAGTAACCAAGTTCAAAATAATGGCTGCAAAGGCACAACTTCTACAATAACAGTTACAAGGAATAAGTTAAACAAAGACAATTGTGAAGAGATAAGTATGCAATTGATGATTAGGTATGTGAACTTAAAATTCATTAGAAAGTAGACCATTGTACAATGTACCAACAAAAAACATACTTCACTCTGGAACTCCTTTTCTTTTCTTTTTTCCTTTAATTTTTTTTTTTTTTTTCATTTTAAATTACGTTGCATACATGATAATGTAGAAAACAAAAACAAGCAGAATTGTGGGTTTAAAACATTGTTGAGCTTTCTAGGAGAAAATCACATGCAATCCCTCATATAATTTCAATCACACTATTTTTTTGGTTTTACCAGCTACAGTTATCCAAAAAGTGCACCACTCTAGCCACTCCTTACTAAATTTTAACAACATGATTCACAATCATCAAAATTTTACAATTTTTCGTCCATTGCGTTCCCTAATCTCACACCTACCATCCCCTCAAAGCAAATCCCAATGTAGATGTGTGGATAGCCAAAGGTGAGTAAAGCTAATTAAAGGAGCCTTATGGAAAGTAAGGTAGGCAATGAATTGGCACTGGACCACCGTAAGTCAACTAAATAATAGCTAAAACAACCTTCAAGAGAGAGACAGAGAGAGAAAAAGAGAATGACAATAGTAGAGGTATGGTGAACCAAAGTCTCCAATACATAGGAAATTACTTGCTTATGGATGGAGAAGGACCTCTTAAAGGGGTCAAGCCAACTCAGCTTGGCATGCTAAGGGAACATGCCCAAGTGGGCACGTGAGATGGGGTTCTCTCTACCTAATTGACGCTCCATTAGTGACATGATCGTAAATAGTAGTAGTGTTAGCCAATGGTAGTGAGATGTGTTCCTCGAGTACAAAGGGGTACAAAGCACACTACATGCCTTCATCTTGGTCTATAATACATTCTTGTGGAGGTCTATCTTCGTTTAAGACAGGACATAATGCAAGTCTTTCAAAGGTGGTGGGACCAAATAAACCCTCACCCCTAGCCCCAAGCCACATGACCCCAAAAGTACCGCATGAGGGTGACAAGGTAGCGCTCAGCCACCCTATGACCGCATCAAAACCTGAGAGGGTCCCTATTGACTTAGGCCAGCATGAGAACATCAAGGTTCCATTAGAGAAGGGATAATGAGGCTTAGAAGGTACAGACTAGGGTGGAGAGCCACTTGGCCCTACCCAGATATGGCTAGGGAGTTGTCATGACTGGAGGAGGGACACACTGGAGTAGAGAACGGCTCAGCCAAGATAAGGGAGACCAAGCGCATCCAAGCGAGTGTATAAGGAGTGCCTTTAGGAGACTGGCTCTAGGAGATTTGTTCCCTTGGCTCAAAGTTAAGGCACACGTACGTTAGCTTTCATCAATACAATTTGATCCCAAGGGGATCAACAAGACACGTGGTGATACCCTACTGTTCCAAATTTCGCCTCAAGCAAATGACACGTGACACACAAGCACATGGAAAGGATGACATGGTGCTGGCATAACCATGTGGGAAAATGGACCATGCAAGACTTTTCTTTTTATCAACTATTTAGGCACAATTAGACTTGGCTAGACTTTTCCAAACACAGCCAACACATCTACATTTGACTTCAAATTTATTTATACATAACCAGTGGCCACCTTGTGTAATTAATATATAATTTACAATATTGTTAGTTTATAAAAGACAATTTAAAATTGTGTAATGTTTATAGTAAATTTTTGTTTTAATTTTTACATGATTATAATGTTGTTACTGGAAAGTTCAAATATAGTTTTCCTTCTTATTACTACATTATTGTCTATCCATTTTATAAAAATATAAGACAATCTAATCATTCAAAAATTCATGGAACATAGGACAGTCTTCCTCCTATCCAGCAGATCATATTTGTAGTTTTGTACCTTAACTTGTGCATCACTCAAGTAAATTACTAGTTTGTTTGTGTGCCTGTCTAGTATCCACCGGCTAAAACAAGAATACAAATTATGGGCAAAGTCACTATGACAATGAAAAGAACCTGCAGAGATGCCCCACCAAGTTCAACAATCCCAGTCGTATCTTGAGGTTCTCCTCCCAAGCTTCCAAGAGCATAGTTCGCAGCCACCCAAGCATAAAGAGCTTCTTCTCGACCTGAGTCAGGATTATACACAATGTGACTTAGATCAGTAGTTGGCAAACTTTCCACGCATGAGAATTAGTTAGCAGACTTTCTACACATGAGAATCAATTACCGTTCTAACCATTGGGTAATAATGTACAGACCCAAAAAAAAAAAAAAATCTCATAAACATAGATTGCATTACCAAGTTGCCGAATCCTAAGCCTAGTTCATTAATAGCTAGTCCGATACATCATGCAAGGTTCTCACCAAAGACTAGTAAGCAAATAGCATGTTCAAAACAATGAGCTTAATAAATGAGATCATAAATCCATAAAATAATTTGGTAGTCCCAAGGTATCACGTGGCATTTACCACATGGTAATAAAGAACAGCAAAACACACTAAATGGATCATCTCTGGTCTCTCAACTACCCAACATAGGTGGATGAGCAAGATCTCACCTTTAAAATTATCAGAATAGAAAAGAGTTGAAAACTGTATTAATTTTAACGAAAAGTGTTTAGAATTCAATAAAAAGTGCTTGGATTCTTCTTCAGTTTTTCTTGTTGTTCTGTTTTATCTGCCTTACTACATTTGCTAGCAACACCCATAATCAATTCAATTATATAAAAACCAGCAACTCAAAAGAGAAATAAAAGCATTCATAAAGAAAAGCCAGCCAGCCAACCAACCTTCCATTATAGCCAACCACTCGTTCTTAAACAAAAACCCAGAGGACCACAAAACCCGCCTGCAGGACTCGAAAATGGCCTCCCTTGCAACCAATTCCACCCTCTCCAACTCACTACTACCCATCAATTGCACCTTAGTATTCCTCCACTCACTTTTAGGAACCCTTTTCTTGGCAAACTCAATCAACTCCACAACCGACCTTCCAGCCCCTTCTGGATCTCCGGCAAACCAACTCAACCCCGGCTTCACCTCAAGAGAGGTGGAACCAGGGTTGAGGAACTCGAAGACGTGAATTCGAGAGTGGGTTGGGGAGGCATTGATGATGATACCGAAGAGATTGGTCTTGGATTCGCCGAATTTGGAGGATTGGTGGACGCCGAGGGCGGTGTAGAAGAGGTAGAAGAGGAAAGGAAAGACGAAGAGGGAGGCGAAGAGGATGAGGCATTTGTCTCGATTGGAAGAAGACGAAGAGGCCCTGGGGTTGGGATAGAGGATGGTGCGAGGGTGGAGCTGAGTGCGGTGGGGTGGGATGTAGGAAGATGAAACCCTAGATTGGAGCTTCGACAAGTCCATGGCTATGGTGATTGATTGTCAAGCTCCCTCTGTTGGGTTTGCTTTACACTTTCATAAATTTGGTTTGTTTGTTTGGGAACCATTTTTTTTTTTTTTTGAAAAGTGCAATCAAAATTAATAAAAAAAAAATTTAATAATTAATTTTAGGATTCTGTCTTTGTAATAAATTATTAAAATTTTTATTTTTTTTAAAAATTAAACTTTTAACTTATAATAATAATATCAATAAATCACTTGTCAATCTTGTTAATTAATCATTGTGAAATTGTTGATCTTGTCATTTAGGGCTGGTTTGGGGAATTTTTTTTTTTTCAATATTCTAAATTTTTTTTGGAGAATTAATCCACTTTTCAAATTATTTGTGAAATTAATCTACTTTTGAAATCGCATTTTGAACATATAATTTCAAGTCGACATGAATAGCAACGCTTTGATGTGACAAGTTGAAATTATATTTTTAACATGCAATTTTAACATAAACTCACATTTTGAAAATGCGATTTTAAATTGCGCAATTACAAAATCTATTCTAAAAATGACATTTAAAATTAAAATTCTAAGGTTTATTAGTTGCTTCCTACTCATCAACAAATGTGAGCCCTGCAGAGAGAAATATGGGTCTCCTCACCAGCTAGCAATCAAACACTAGAGAACAATATTAAGTATTGAAAAGACAATTTCAACGCTGTTTCAGGACTGTAAATGAAACCAATGAATGGTAATTGTTTGTCATCTTTGGGACTAGACTAGAACCATTAGAGAGCAGTTTGGCTTGTAAAATAACATATCTAACTAAAGAACAAGAATCAAGGTTTGGATGCAAGAATTCAAAAATGTGTTATATCATTACTAGTTCCAAAAGCTTTAGTTGTTAGCAAATGAGCTAAACAACACCCTCCCTCACATGCAACCCATCTTGTATATAGAGATACAAACAACTATACATACAGAGATTTTCGAATACAAATTAGAGAAGAAAGAATACAAACTTGAAAATGCAATTTTAAGTTGCGCAATTATAAAATCCATTCTAAAAATGACATTAAGAAACAAAGTGAGAGGCCAGGGGGCAACGAAAAGAGTTAAGTCGATCATGCTCAACGATCGGGAGAAGAAAAACGAAATCTAGATTTGGCTGAAACCTGTCGTACTTGCCCGAAAGGAAAAGGAAAAGAAAATGTTGGTATTTTTCCATAATAATACTAGAAAATATATATAATAAAATTAAATAGAAATGATAAAATAATTATTTTTTATTATTATTAAAGAATGAAATATATAATAAACTACAGAATTAAAAAAATACAAGACTGAACTAGATTACATTATGGAACATATTACAAAATGGATTCAAATGGACATATAAAATAATATATGAGAAATTATTTAAATTTAAAATTTTGAATAACAAAAGACAAACGATGCAAACCGAAGTCTGAGTGATATCACAGTTTCCTTAAAACAGATTCACCGCCTCCCGATGGGTGCTGGAGGTACACCGACATCTGTCTCCCAAGATACGACGATCGAAACCAACTAGAGTAGAAACACCTTCTGAATAGTTTTGGCAAACTTGACAATGACAGTACACTCTCTAACAAGAACCAAAGAAGGGACTAGCCAAAAAAAAAAAGAAAATATTTTTTTGGTGTAAAAATCATCTCCAACTTTATCTAAAGGAAACCACAAATTTTCCGTTACAAAAAACCTCTCTCAAACAACCTACTAAGTAGGTGTTTGGCATGCACTAAAAAAGTGTACTTTTTTGCCATACATACACTTATTTGGGTCACATCAATCAACATCTATTAACATCTCATCTCTACTTTTCTACCCACTTTCTTTATTTTTTTACATATTTTTTTTTATATATAAAAAGTCAAAAAAGTGCACTTATTTAGAACATCCCAAACCACTCCTAAGTTGAAGGAGAAAAACCTCTATTTATACTAGTAAAAGAGAGCCTTAGTCATGGAGACTAACATCAATAGGGTCATCAAATTGCCATTAAGCAATGCCATCAACTCTAGCCATTAGGGTTAGAGTTATAAAGGTTGAAAACCTATGGTTATTAATTTCATCATCAAAAGATGAGAGTTACAAAAGGCCTAAAACTCCAATGTGTTTAATATATACAAATAAATATGTATACAATGATGTTTGAATAATTCAAACAAATGGGTCACAAAACGGATACGGATGTTGGGTCATAACTCGATCCAAGCTCACTCTCAAATACATGTACATACTAAGCCCAATACAGCACGACTTAGCCCAAGCTCAAGATTAAGTCCAAGACCAAACCTAGCACATGGACCAGGACCAGCACAAGCACAAGCCTAGGCCCAGTCCAAACTAAGATCAAGTCCAAATCTAAGTCCAACTTTTATTGATGCCCACTTTATGAGACAATTCTGATTCACAACTCAATGCTTTCGGCCCATCATTTTTATATTGTAATATTCTCACTTAAGAGAATACAAAGCACTCGGATCCACCTCAACTGACAATTGGATCCCACTTTAATTTCAAATTAAAGTTGTCAAAAAATCATTATCTTCCAATAATCCCTCACATGAATAAAATTGGCCGAATAAAGAAAAATGAATAACGCTTAATAACAAAGACTCGGAGAGAGAGCACATAGAATAACTCTGGATTAGAAAAGGTAGTTGTTGGCCTTGAACCTTTTGTAGTGAAAGCCTATCGGATTTACTGGCTGACCAGTAAATGTGATGTCTTGAACTGTTCTGCTGTTTGTGTAAATTGAGACAATAGATCTCACATAGAAATTACTCCAAGTATCGTTCTGTTCTTACTGTTGTGTCCGGTTTGACCCTAGAACACTTGCCTGGTTCAATGAGTGTTTTTAAAGAATTCGGTCTCGTCAATTCTTAAAGAAGCGGCCCTACTTCGCACTCATAAGTGACGTAGATAAGGTATCTCGCCATACCACGGTTGACTATTCACAACATTTAGGTCATTAAAAGTATCAGCTTAACATTCCTCCCCACAGGATATCACTATATAAATGAATGGGAAGAAGGATTTAACTCCACAGTGACTAACCCATTACACGAAATTAGGTTGTCCCTTTGAACCTAAATCATGTTAGGGAAAATATGATTCCCCACAAGTAAATCAATCAATGGGAATAAAAACTAATGCGGAAAAATTAAATCAAAAGCAACACAAGAATTTTTACGTGGTTCTCTCAATGCGAGGTATGTCCACGGGATCGAAATCCGATTCCACTATCAACCAAAAAGTTTCCAAACGATTACAAATGAGACATGAATGGTCTGACAAAACCACCCTTAGGTGAATTCCAAATAATCACGAATAAACAAGAGGAAAGACCTCACCAAATAGATGAACAAAAGTCTTCAAAACCAAAGTTGTAGAAGACCCAAAATAACGAACCAAATCAGCTTCAAAATAGCATCACATCACGTACAAAAACCACCGAATTTGATCTAAGACTTCTGCTCCCCAATACAGCAAGCTTATGCTTGAATAACAAACCCACAAGTTCACCAATCACTATCTCAACAAATATGAATAGGCAGCCACACACCCACCGGCAGAAAGCAACAAAACTAATATATATATATATATATATATATATTATTAAATCTTAGACTTTGTAACAAAAACCCTAGTTGTTACCAAATTGAATTGGGTCTCCACAAATATAATATATAAAAATATATTATACCTAAACCAAACCAAACCAAACCAAATTAAAATTCTTTTAATAAACCAATTGGGTCTCAAACTCCAATAAAGAGGTCTATCCCAACAATTCTCCCCCTACCGACTTAGGTGGAGACATCAACCATACCCGCCAAAGTTCGACACTTCAAATGTTTGTTCCTCGACAACGTCTTAGGCAACATATCCGAAATATTATCATCCGTGTGAACCTTTTCTAGTTGTAACAGTTTCGAATCTAACACATCACGAATCCAATGGTATCTTACATCAATGTGTTTCGATCTCGAATGAAAAGTAGAATTTTTACTCAAGTAAATAGCACTTTGACTATCACAATAAAACACATACCTTTCTTGCTTCAAACCCAACTCTTACAAAAATTTCTTCAACCATAACTCTTCTTCGCAAGCTTCCGTAATGGCAATAAATTCAGTTTCGGTAGTTAAGAGAGCAACACATTTTTGTAATTTAGATTGCCATGCCACAGCTCCCCCTGCAAAAGTCATCAAATACCCCGAAGTAGATTTTCTAGAATCAATATCATCGGCTATGTCAGAATCTGTGAACCCATCAAGCATCGGCTTACTATCCCCAAAACACAAACACACCTTCGAAGTCCCTCGAAGATATCTTAGAATCCATTTTACCGCTGCCCAATGTTCTTTACTCGGATTAGAAAGAAAACGACTCATCACACCAACGGCGTGAGCAATATCCGGCCTTGTACAAACCATGACGTACATTAAAGAACCAACTGCTGAAGCATAAGGAATTTTTTGCATCTCTTCCTTGTCTTTCTCACTTGTAGGACATTGATTCGAACTAAGCTTGAAGTGACTCACAAGTGGACACCCAACCGGCTTTGCTTTATTCATGTTGAATGTTACGACCCAAACCCGCCCCTATGGGTTTAGCACCGTAACCGGCCAGTAATCCGAGATTACCGAAGGCCTACTGAACAGTAATACAGTAATACAGAGTACAGGGGCTTGGCGGAAGCCAAATAGTAAATAAACAATGTCCAATGAGCTGTGACAGTCTGTATGCCAAAAAGATTTTTCATACATTTATACAGAACAGTATACAAAACATTTACAAACATTCAGAACAGGGATCAAGTCCCTATTAACCAGTACAGTGCAGTCTATACAGTCTATACAGTAAACAAAACAGTACGGGAGGGGGAACACTAAACACTCCTAGCCTTGGCTTGGCAGGCTCGGAACCTCGCAGTGAGGCACATAGGTTGGCTTGACAAAACTGGAAATGCCCCGACGCTTCTAGCATTGGTCCAGTGCCTGTACACCTACATATATATATGAGCAGTGAGCTAAAGCCAAGTGAATAACATAATGCGTAAAGGGGTTAAGAATGAGTGTCCTTACAGTAATGAAAACAGTTCATTAAACAGTATTTCAGTCTTTCAGTCAGAACAGTTATTCAGTCATATGTGGTACATCCATTAGCATAATAGTAAACAATAGGTCTTAAAAGACCGAACAGTAAGTGATGGCCATCAATCAGTAAACAGTAGTGGTTCCAACGAGGGAACAGACAGAGATCTCTGTAACAGTAACAATAAACAGTAGGTGCTAAGGATGCCACAGTACAGTTCAGAAATAAAGGACATACATTCATTCAGTAATCAATATCAGTTTAGTAAACAGTTCAGTTCAGTATTCAAAAGATAATCATTTTGAACATATCTTTACACAATTGTTACTCATAGAGTTCTGGGCTACAGTGAACTAGAGCGTCTCCTCGGAAAGCCAACCCTACACAGTTTACAGATTGAACACACACTAAGCTATACAGTTGGGAAATATAATAACTTAATCCCTAATTTGCCTCGGTGTGTTCTACAGCTATCTCCTCTTTAAGATGCCTTAAATATGCCCTAGGAATGCCTAGGATGGAAAGAGGATGCAAAGATGCACTTTTGAACACTCAACAAAATTTTCAGAAAACAGGGGTCTCGCTCGAGCGTGGCTTTCTATGCTCGAGCGGACATGCAGACAAAGGAGCTTCGCCCAAGCGTGAACTCCGTCGCTCGAGCGGACTATGTGCTACAGTAAAAATACTAGATGCTCCAAATTTACGCTCGATGGACGCTCGACCCTCGCTCGAGGGTAAGACACAAGTCCTCGCTCGAGCGTGAGTTTCCTCGCTCGAGCAGACTGTGAACTCATGCAAAGTACTGGATGCTCGCATTTCACGCTCGAGCGTCACTTTTCTCGCTCGAGCGGAAGGCAGGATCACAGAGTGTACGCTCGAGCGTGGACTTCCTCGCTCGAGCGTAGGCCCAAAATCTGAAAATTCCAGATTTGAGTCCCAAGCTCAAAATCAAGTTTAAATGCAAAATTTTCGATCCTCTTGGGCTGAAAACCTGGAAAACACTTGTAAACACTTAAAACAACATGATTCAAAGCTCAATTTGGGAAATCAAAGCCCAAGGGTGTTTAATTCAAACTCAATTTCAAACCAATTTTTATGAACATGAAGAACATGCAACATGCATGGATTAAACTCAATTCGAAGCTTCAATCTCATGCTCTAGTGAGCCAAAACTTTCAAAAACATGATGACAACATGAATTACAACAATATTATGAACATGCATGTGAGGAATGGTGAATTACAACCTCACAACTTGACAATATGCACATGCATGCAACAATTGAGCTCTAATTCAACATCATTGAACCAACTCATGACTTAACTCTTTAATCTACCATGATCACCTTAAATACACAACTAAGAGGATGAAGATCATACCTAGATTCCTTAATTACTAGTCTTGAGGTTCAATTTGCCAATTTATATTCCAATTCTTCAAGATTCAAGCCAATCTCTATGTCGAATTCACTACTCTCACTCTCTCTTTCTCTTGTTCGGTGGTGAGCTCAAAATGGCTGAAGGATTGTTTTGTTTGAGTGTATAAGGCTCAAGGATATTATAATAAAGGGCCCACTCACAATGGCAATAATGTAAATAAGTGCACAATGCAATTTAACCTGTTTTAATCTAATTTAATCGTACCAAATCACATTTTAATTAAATACACCATAGAATCATATAAGTTCTAATGGTTCTAATTCATCAATCAATTTTGGGTTTGGCCGCCGATAAGGCCTTCGATTATCAATTTAAGCACAAAACATGAACAGATCAATTAACAATCAACAGATAGAAAATGCATTTAAACAAATACAGTCAATCAATCAGTTTCAGATTTCAGTCAGTTCAATTACTTTTCATATTCGATCTCAGTTTAGCAGTAATCGGTAATCAATCGGTAATCAATCGGTCATTAATCGGTAAACAGTATGAGGGTTGTTACATTGAACCTCTCAAGAACTTTCTCAATGTAGCTTTCTTGAGACAACCAAATCAACCCCTCTTTGCGATCACGAGCAATTTTCATACCAAGTATTTGCTTTGCCGGTCCCAAATCTTTCATAGCAAAAGACTTGCTCAACTCCAATTTCAACCTGTTTATCATGGTAAAATCTTGATCCACAATTAACATGTCATCAACATAAAGCAAAAGAATAATAAATTTGCCATCCGAAAAATTTTCACAAACACACAATGGTCCAAAGTGGTTTTAGAAAAACCAGTATTCATCATGAAAGAGTCAAATTTTTTGTACCATTGCTGCGGAGCTTGCTTGAGGCCATACAAATTTTTCTTCAATCTGTAAACAAATTTCTCTTTCTCTTTCTCTTTCTCTACAAAACCTTCCGGTTGCTCCATATAAATTTCTTCTTCAAGATCACCATGAAGAAATGCGGTCTTCACATCAAGTTGCTCAACTTCAAGGTTCATACTTGTAGCCATGCCAAGTACAACCCGAATAGAAGACATCTTCACAACCGGTAAGAAAATCTCATCAAAGTCAATACCTTTCTTTTGCCCAAAGCCTTTCACAACAAGACGTGCTTTGTATCTCAGATTCTTGCCATCATTCTTCAATTTGAAAACCCACTTATTTTTCAGAATTTTCCTCCCCTTAGGCAACTTCACTAAATCATAAGTGTGATTTTCAAGTAAGGAATTCAATTCCTCTTCCATGGCCTTTTTCCAATCATCTTTCTTTGCATGCTCAATTGCTTCTTGGTAGCTCTCAGGCTCCCCTTGATCGGAAATCAACACAAACTCATTGGGAGGATACTTTCTTGAAGGTTGTCGGTCCCTTGTAGATTTCCTCAACTCAAGTTGTGGTGGCGATTCTTGAGTTGGATGTTCCTCCTCAATTTCTGGCTCAATTTCATTAGGATTAGCATCATCCTCTACATCTTCAATGGGTGGCTGCACATCTCCCTCATTTTCATCATCAACTGAAGATGAAGGAGATGGATCCATGTTAATGAGGTCACTAGTTTTTGGCTCCGGTTGATCATCTTTGCCAAAGTCTTCAATTGTTTGGTTTTCAAGAAACACAACATCACGGCTTCGAATGACTTTCTTGTCAACCTGATCCCACAATCTATACCCGAACTCATCATGCCCATAGCCAAGAAAAATACATTGTCTTGACTTACTATCAAGCTTGGACCTCTCATCCTTTGGAATGTGAACAAAAGCTCGGCAACCAAACACTCTCAAGTGCTCATAAGACACATCTTTGCCGGTCCAAACTCTTTCAGGAACATCATCATTCAAAGGATAGGAAGGAGACAAATTGATCACATCAACCGCTGTCTTCATTGCCTCACCCCAAAAAGATCTTGGCAATTTAGCTTGTGAAAGCAAACACCTTGTTCTTTTCACAATGGTGCGGTTTATCTTCTCGGCAACGCCATTTTGTTGAGGAGTCTTCTTAACTGTCTTTTGGTGCCGAATACCTTAGCTGCAACAATACTCATCAAATGGCCCAATGTATTCACCACCATTGTCTGATCGGATGCACTTCAATTTCTGTCATGTTTCTCTTTCAACCATGGCCTGAAAATGCTTAAATTCTTCTAGAACTTGATCTTTAGTTTTTAGTAGAAAAGCCCAAACTTTCCTTGAATAATCATCAATGAAAGTAACAAAATAAAGTGCACCACTATGTGTTCTAACTTTTAAAGGACCACAAACATCCGAATGAATCAAGTCCAAAACATTTTTTTTTTCTAGAAGCGACATTTTTATGAAAAGAAACTCTATGTTGTTTACCCGCCAAACAATGAACACAAGTTTTGAGATGTGTACCTTTCAAATCGGGTAGAAGCACTTTCTTGAACAAAACTTGCAGCCCCTTTTCACTCATATGGCCAAGCCGCTTGTGCCACAATTAGGTAGAAGTATCGTCTTCAAGTGCATTGACAACACCTTTACAAATTTTTCCTTGCATTGAATAAAGTGTATGAGTTTTCTTGCACTTAGCCACCACCAAAGAACCCTTTGTGATCTTTCATATTCCATCACCAAATTTGTTGTTGTAGCCTTCATCATCTAGCTTCCTAGTAGAGATCAAATTAAGGCGAATGTCGGGAACATGCCTCACATCTTTAAGCAACAACTTGCAGCCCAAATTTGTTTCCAACCAAACATCACCCATGCTAATAATCTTGGACAAACCTTCATTACCCATTCGAACAGAACCATAATCGCCTTTGGTGTAGGTAGTGAAGAAATCAACTCGAGAAGTCACATGAAAAAAAGCACCAGAATCAATCACCCAATTGCTCTCTTGGCCCACAAAATTGATACAATCATATTCACAAATGACCATGAGATCATCGGTAGTAACTGCCGTTGTGTCTTCTTGCTTCTTATCCACACTTTTGTCACGCCTTTTCTCCTTGTTCTTGAGCTTTCGGCATTCTCGCTTCGTGTGCCCTTTCTCATGGCAATAATAGCACTTAATGTCTTTCTCTGAAAAAGAACTATCTTTTGATTTGTCACGGCTTTAATCACGACCATGAAGAGTCTTACTCCTCCCCCTTGTTTTGCTTCGGCCTCTCACAACAAATGCTTCTGAATGAGAGGAACCCGCTGATTTTCTTCTAGTTTCTTCATTCAATAAGCTACTAGTGACTTGGCCCATTGTGACAACTCCATCGGGCGCCGAATTACTAACTGTCACAACCAAAGTCTCCCAACTTTCGGGTAAGGAACTAAGTAGCATCAAAGCCTGCAACTCATCATTAAAAACAATTTTCATAGAAGCAAGTTGGTTAACAATGCTCTTTATTTCATTCAAATGTTTTGGAATGGGGCTACCATCTTTATATTTTAAATTAACCAACTTACGAAACAGAAAGGCTTTATTTGTGGCTGATTTCTTATCATAAAGACCTTCTAATTTTTTCCATAAATCATGTGCTGAAGTTTCAGTAGCAACATGATGAAACACACTGTCATCAATCCATTGACGAATAACACCAACGGCTTTTCGATTAAGCCTATTCCATTCATCATCTTTCATACCTTCGGGTTTGCCACTATCACCCTCAATAGACCCATACAAATCTTTACAAAATAATAGGTCCTTCATTTTAGTTTTCCAAGTTACCCAATTGCTTCCATTGAAGCTAGACATACGACCCACATTCCCCTCCATTGATTTACACAAATAAATAAATCCAAATAAACCGTAAGCTCTGATACTAGTTGTTAGGGAAAATATGATTCCCCATAAGTAAATCAATCAATGGGAATAAAAACTAATGCGGAAAAATTAAATCAAAAGCAACACAAGAATTTTTACGTGGTTCTCTCAATGTGAGGTACGTCTACCGGATCGAAATCCGATTCCACTATCAACCAAAAAGTTTCCAAACGATTACAAACGAGACACGAATGGTCTCATAAAACCACCCTTAGGTGAATTCCAAATAATCACGAATAAACAAGAGGAAAGACCTCACCAAATAGATGAACAAACGTCTTCGAAACCAGAGTTGTAGAAAACTCAAAATAAGGAACCAAATCAGCTTCAAAACAGCATCACATCACGCACAAAAACCACCAAATTTGATCTAAGACTTCTGCTCCCCAATACAGCAAGCTTATGCTTGAATAACAAACCCACAAGTGCACCAAGCACTATCTCAACAAATATGAATAGGCAGCCACACACCCACCGGCAGAAAGCAACAAAACCAATATATATATATATATATATATATTATTAAATCTTAGACTTTGTAACAAAAACTGTAGTTGTTACCAAATTGAATTGGGTCTCCACAAATATAATATATAAAAATATATTATACCTAAACCAAACCAAATTAAAATTCTTTTAATAAACCAATTGGGTCTCCAACTCTAATAAGGAGGTATATCCCAACAAATCATGGGATCTCCAGTTAACTAGGTTGGGTTTTCCATTTTGATAACATAACTAAAGGCCTTAACCCCATTATTCTTGATGACTTCTTGTTAACTCTCAATTTTACCCTTAAGTTAACGAATCCGTAATGCTATCTTTAGACTGTATATAGTCTATAGTGACAATACAAGAGAGTAGTTGTCGTATGGAATTATGTGGGCGTTTGGGAAGTTGCTATTTTAGTAGACTAAGATTTTTGTGTTTAGGAATATGATTGGATTTTTTTGTAATTGGATGTGATGTTTGTGAGAAAAAAATTAAAATGATTATGGGTTTGATGTGACATTTTGTTTTATTGGCTATTTTAGCATATTTTGTCTTTTTGTGGATTTTAGCCTAAAAACTGCTAAAATTTCAATTCCCAAACATCACCTATGTCTATGACGGATATGTCTAAACCTTCCATCTGTGTACAAAATTGCTAACACAAGTTTCAATCAATATGGAATATCCTCAAGAAAACAACAAAGCCATTTAGCTACTTCAATAACTTTATTTAAAGCAATAAACTCAGATTCCATCGTTGATCTTGCGATACACATCTGCTTGGAAAATTTCCAAATGGTTGCACTTCCAAAAGTGAAAACAAGTCCACTAATAGACAAGATATCCATTAGGCACGTCTTCTAGTACAACAAGATATCAAGTGTAATGCTATCCATAATCCCAATTATACCGTAAGAACCTTAGTCCGACACAATTGCCTTCTAAAGATAGGCATTGGGATTACTTGTGTATCTACTTAACCTGCTAACTAAGTAAGTTATACCCAACCTTGTACAACTCATCAGATACTTTAAACTTCCAATGACTTGAGAATATTCTAGTTGAAATACACTTTCACCATTATTCTCGGTCAAATGTAGACTCAAGTCTACCGATGTCTTTGACACACTAGTATTTGATTTACTAAGTTTCTCAAGTATCTTATCAATACAATGAGACTGAGAAAGTACAATACAACCAAATATTTTGGTAATCTTAATATCCAGAATCACATCTGCAAGGCCCATATCTTTTATGTAAAAGTTAGAGTTTAACAACTTCTTAGTAGTTCTGAACATCTCATCATTGCTACCAACAATGAGTATGTTATCAACGTATAGACACAAAACAACATAACCTCTGTTCGTGTCTTTGACACATACACATTTGTCACATTCATTGATTTTAAACTCATTCAACAACATAGTGTTGTCAAACTTCTCATACAAGTTTTACGGTGCTTGTTTCAAATTATATAATGATTTTCAAAGCTTATAAGCTTTTCTCATCCTGGAGCTGACAAATCCTTTCGGTTGTTCCATAAAGATTTATTCAACTAAATCTTCATATAGGAAAGTTATCTGAACATCCATCTTGATGTATCTCTAGACTTCGCACAATTGCGATCACACTCACCATAACTGGTGATCACATATCAAAGTAATCTAGGCTTTCTTTTCCTTTAGTATCCTTAATAACAAGCCTGTCTCATCGGCTTTTATACACTTGCATGCCAAGACTACCTATGTAAGATAAAGTTAAATTAATAACTTCTTCATAGAGAAATTACAGCTTCAAAGAAGCTTTTAGCCTTACTAGCCACTGTATAAGTTTAAGAAGATTAGATAGAAGAACTTTAAAGTCCTAGCCTTTTAACATCTTCTAGGCTCATCTCTTTTCTCATGAAAACCATTTCCTCAATTTCATGATAGTATTCTTGTGTAAATCTGAATATCAGATTTGTCCATAAGGAAATCGATATGCACTACTGTATTGTGCATAACCGTTGAATACAAAGTCAATGGATTTTTAGGCTTATCCTAACCCTCTTGGGTTTAGGAATTTTTAGGTTTACCACTTTTGCATGACACGCCCACATTTGTAGAATTTATATGAAGGCTTTTGGCCTTTTCAAAAATTCATACAGGGTCTTTAAATAATTCCTTGTGTCACAATGATTATGAAACTCTCAAAATCATATCACAGAAAATATATTCTAAGACCGTCATCAACCGAATTAGATATTTTCCAAATTCAAGGCACCAACCTATCACTGTGAAGCCAATAGCCTTACTATTACGAAACACAAATCCAGTGTTCAATAGTCTACTATTCGGAACTTCATAACATAGCCAGTTATCTTATCACTAGGAATCACTAATTTCTCAGCATGCGGTCAGTAGACTTTCTACTACTAGGAATCATAATATTTTGACTTGTGATCAGTAGTCACTTTACTACTATGAATCACAACATCCTGACATAGGATCAGTAGACTCTTTTATTACTAGGAATCATTATGTCTTGACATATGATCAGTAGCCTCTCTATTGATAAGAACTATCATGTCTTGATATGTGATTAGTAATCTGTTCACTACGAGGAACCATAATCTCATAACTATGTAGCTAGTGGTTTAATACCTCCTAGGAACTAGCAGTTTTCTATCTTTGTGATCAGTGATCTTGAACTCACTAGGAGCCACCAATTTAAGAATATATTTAAATTTAAAAATTCAAAAATATATTCATCCACCCTAACGGGTTGTCTCATCTTTGCTTTCAAGCAAAGTCACGTAGCAATCACACGTACTATAATTGACACAAGGATAACATACTTATTGCCTCTGATTAATTGTCGTGCAATCTTATGATTTCCTCTAATCACACTTGATTTCTCTTGATCTTCCTTTAAGAACATCACAAGGCTTAAGGTTGTTAGGTGGAACAACATTTTCTGTTGTCACATCTTGAAGCCATTTTCGAAAACCACAACAGAATTTCAATTATTATGTTTCTCTAGAATACAAATTAACATTATGAAATCCTAAAGACTGAAATTTAATTCAAAACTTATCTCACTACTAACTTCAAAATTGAACAAGGTCAGGAAAGTTTCCAAGAAGATTGGAGGGGTCACAACGGTCCCACTTAAAACCCAATTAACCTTAGACAAAACTTTCAAGAGTTTGTTGACTCATAATCAATGGGAAACAAATTCAAAATTAAGTTTTCAGGGAATAAACCAGGTTAAAAACCAATTTCTAAGCTAATAAAAATTGCTACAAGAATTACACCACTCATAAAAGTTAACCGGTACTCCCTGAACTGAGTCTATTATTTCTGAATAAAAATCAGAAATATTTTGGCTAATACTAAAATTTTGGTTTCTTTTCCCAAAACCAAAACACTTTGAAAATAATCAAATTATAATCAAAGATTTTCCCAAAACTTGGTTTTTTAACACTTTAGAAATAAATTTATTAAACCCAAAGACTTTCTCAAATCCTAAAGGTTTGAAATCAAATTCGTTTTAGTTGCTATTTCTGAATACAAATCATAAATACTCTTTAGCTAAGGCTAAACTTTGGTTTCTATTACAGAAAACCAAAACGATTTGGAATAATAAAATTAGTCATAAAGATTTTTTCTAAACCCAAAGGTTTATAAACTTCTTTTTTCCCATTCCCTTTCACTAAAGTGAAAGTATTACAATCTAGAAATCAAAACTACTACAAATTAAAATGTAGTTATTACAATTATAAATTATCTAAATCTACAAAAAATGGAGTTCATGGTTGCATCTGGAATCGTCTGTTTTGCCAAAAACACAATCTACCATTTCTTCAAGGGTCAAATCGTAACTTCATAAACTTTCAAGGGCTAAACTGCAAATACTATAAACTCTAGGGACCAAATTGCAAATACTAGGAAGTTTAGGGACCAAACTACAAATATCATAAACTTAAGGGGTTAAAATGCACATACTAAAAAATTTAGGGGCCAAATTGCAATTTCAAAAAGTTTTGGGGTCAAAATGAAATTATCTTGAAATACAGGGACCAAAATACAATTTTTGAAAAATTGTGATGACATGACTGTGTTGTTGACGTATCGCTTACTGGTTTGCTAGAAGTCATTGACATGGCTGCTGACTCGTGATGATGTCATCATTTGATAACAAAAACTACCAAATTTTTTAGTAGTTGTGTATGTTCATCCAGACTCCATTTGAGACGTTCTTTATATTGTCAGAAAGCTATTGATGAGACGAATCTCCTGAAATTCTCAAAATATGAAATCCAACACTTTGATTTTTCCAAAATTTAATTAATTGAAATAAATCAAAATTATTAACAAACTAAAATCGATATAATTCTCCATATTAAAATGAATACTTGAATTCACAAATATGTTCACAATTTCCATCCATGCTTGGGTAATCCTCAGTAATTTAAATTACTAGATCTAATTTGTTTTGTTTGTTCATAATATAGATTCTCCTTTCGCGTTGAAGTTAACATGTAGAGAAAATTAGTTACAAAAGAAAATAAATAACAAACAAATCAAATAAATTACTAAGAACCTTAAGTAATAAAATTCTTATTTTATTTTATCAACTCTTAGTAACTCATGCACTAATCAACAAATAACTCATGCAATGATAACCTAATAAAATAAAATAAAATGCATGAATAAATTATTAGAAATAAACAGCTCAAATCCAATAACTCTAGGTAATTAAATCAATTTTAATTCCAAGAGTTACAAGAATAAATTAAAATAAAAAAACTAAATTATTTTACCAAAACTATTTATATGAATATGTTTTAGCATTGTTGGTATTTTTCCATAATAATACTAGAAAAATATATAAAATAGAAATAAAATATAAATGACAAAATAATCATTTTATTATTATTATTAAAGAATGAAATATAGAATAAACTACATAACTAAAAGAAATACAAGCATGAACTAGATTACATCATGAAACATATTACAAGATGGATTCAAATGGACATATAAAATAATATGCGAGAAATTATTTAAATTTAAAACTTCGAAGAAAAAAAAATAAAGGATGCAAACTGAAACCTGTGTGATACCACAGTTTCCTTAAAAACAGATTCATCGCCTTCTGATAGGTGCTGGAGGTATGCTAGCGTCTGTCTTCAAGGATACGACGGTCGAAATCAGCTAGAGCAGAAGCACCTTCTAAATAGCTTCGGCGAACTTGACAATAACAACACTCTCTCTAACAAGAACCAAATAAAGGACTAGCAAAAAGAATATAGGAAAAAAAAATTTGGTGTAAAAACCATCTCCAACTTTATCTAAAGGAAACCACAAATTTTTAATCACAAAAAATCTCTCTAAAACAACCTACTAAGTTGGAGGAGAAATGCCTCTATTTATACTAGTAGGGGAGAGCCTTAGCCATGAAGGCTAACATCAATAGGGTCATTAAATTGCCATTAACCAATGCCATCAACTCTAGCCATTAGGGCTAGAGTTGCATAAGTTGAAAACCTATGGCCACTAATATGGTCATCAACTCCATCATCAAAAGATGAGAGTTATAAAAAGCCTAAAACTCTCATATGCTTAATATATATAAATAAATATGTATATAATGATGTTTGAATAATTCAAACAAATAGGTCTCAAAACGGATACAGATGTTGGGTCGTAATCCGATCCAAACCCGATCTCAAACACATGCACAAGATAAGCCCAATACAACACAACTCTGCCCAAGCTCAAGATTAAGTCCAAGTCTAAGACCAAGACCAGGCCTAGACCCAACACATGCACATGCACATACACTTGCACTTGCACATGCACAAGTACAAGCATAGGCCCAGTCCAAACTAAGACTAAGGCCTCGTTTGGGAACTACGTATTTTAGCCAAAAATTCAAAAAATCACTATGAGTTGTCACATTTTTCTCTCTACTTTTCTGTACATTTTTTCGTAAAAAGCCAAAAAGTTACTAAAAAAGCTTGTTTCCAAACGAGGCCTAAGTCCAAATCTAAACCCAACTTTTATTGATGCCCATTTAATGAAACAATTCTCATTCACAACTTAGGCGCCATTTGGGAACATACAAAAAAAGCCAAAAGCCAGCTTTTAACCCATTTTTGGTCACATTACATCTCAAATAAAAAAGTCAAAAAAGCTAAAAAAACTAAAAAGTCAGCTTTTAACGGCCCATCATTTTTAGATTATATTATTCTCACTTCAGAGAATATAAAACACTCAGATCCACCTCAATCGGCGATTGGGCCCCACTTTACTTTCGAATTAAAGTTGCCGAAAAACCATTATTTTCCAATAGGAAAGAAATTGAAATTCAACAATTTCTTGGCAGATTAAAAGTCCTTTCGTTTCAACATTTTTTTAACATACATAGCCAAACTATTCATATTATTTTAGTACATATAAATTTTTATTCATGTCAAATCGTCACTCCTTGTATGGTTTTTTTTTTTTCTTCTCACTTTTCCCATCTTATATATTGAAATGAATTTTGAGAAATGATAAGGACTCCCTTAACGTAATATAGCAAACGCTATAATTTTAACACAATTACATTGAATTCTTTTATTTTAATTTGTATGATACTTAATTTTCATCAATAATATTTTTAGTTATATGGATGAAAAAATAATATTGTCATCCTTTTTAAACAAAATTGTGTATTTTATGTTAATTATTTTGTACTTACACAATATTTGCATTAGTTTCGATCCATTTAACTTTACTAAAAAGGAAATTAGCATAATTATATGAAAAATGTGAGGCGTAATGTATTTGTTTTTAAACTTCACATCATTGGTGACAACTATGTCAATTGACAACTCTCTGAATCATCTATCTATATAAAACTACAACTATGTCAATTGTAATGTTTATTATTTACTTCATTTTACTCATAAAAATATAAATGTTATAACACATTTTTATATTAAGAAATATGATACGACATACAGCATAACTTAAGATTGATAACATTACATTCAATATTAAAATACAACACATGGTACAATCAATTTGGATAACCATTAGTTATGTGACCCATTACTTGAGGCTGTTATATTGCTATTTGAACATCTCCTCTGATTATGACCTTGTTGCCCATGCAATCCACAGTTTTGTTTGGTTTGGGACTCGCGCCAATCCATAGCATTTTGAAGTCGTGTTGTCCTTGGACAACCCGAGTCCTAGCAAGGTTCAGATTGGGATGGTGTGACAACCCTCACTACTGTTTACTGATAACACTACCGATTAGTGCTAATCTATGATTAAGCATGTTAATTGACTGACTGACTGAATTACTAAACTGATTGATTGATTGTGCTAGTTTGAATGCCATTCTATCTGTTGACTGTTAAATTATTTGTTCATGTTTTATGCTTTAAACTGCAAATTGAAGGCCTTATCGGCGGCCGAATCTGAAATTGATTAATGTTTTGTGCTAATTAGGATTAATGTGATTTTATGGTATACTTAATTGAAATTTGAATTGGTATGATTAAATTAGATTAAATAATGCTAAATTGTAAGAGTTGGCCTTATTTACCAAACTACCACTTAGTGGGCCACTACCTAAGACAATATTGAAGCCTTATCACACTTAGACATAATTTCTTCAGACATTTCTTGAGAGCAAACCGTAGGAGGGAGTGAGAGAGGAGAAACCTTAGCTTCATTTGAGAATTGGCTTGGAACTAGAAGAATTAAAGGTTAATTGTGCCACTTGAGCTTGTACATCTTTCATTCTAGACTTAAGGTTGGTGTTCCATCCTCTCATTTATGTATTTGAGTTGTATCTTGCATAGTCCATGGTTAATGAGTGGTCTAAGTCAAGAATTTGCTTAAAAATGTTGAATTGAGGCTTTAATCTTGCATGCATGTCTACATTGTTGAGTTTTGAGTTGTTTTCATGGAAATTCTTGCATGCATGTCCATATTATTGTTCTAGTCCTTGAATTCACCATGTTTTTGAAAGAATTGGCTCTTTGGAGCATGTTTTAGAAGCTTTGAAGTCATTAGAACTCATGCATGTATGAGTTTTGCATTAATTCCCATGTTCTTGAGTTTTGAGCTGAAGTTTGTATTTAATTAACTTACATTTGGGCTTTGATTTCTCAAATTGAGCTTTGAAGCATGTTATACTATGAGTTTACAAGTGTTTTCCAGAAAATTAGCCAAAGAGGACCGAATTTGAGGCATTTAAACTTGGTTTTGAGTTTGAGGTTCGAATCTGGAATTTCCAGAATTTGGACTCACGCTCGAGCGGGGAACTTGGCGCTCGAGCGTGGAATACGTGCTTCCAGCACTTTACATTGTTTTACAGTCCACTCGAGCGGGGAAATGCACGCTCGAGCGGGGACCTGAGTCACACGCTCGAGTGGGTGTCGAGCGCTCATCGAGCGTGATTTTCACACATCCAGTACTTTTACCATGTTTTGCAGTCTGCTCGAGCGTGGGAAGTGACGCTCGAGCGGGGAACCTTTGTCTGCATGTCCGCTCGAGCGTAGAAAGCCACGCTCGAGCGTGACCCCTGTTTTCTGAAAATTTTGTAAAGTGTTTAAAAGTGCATCCTTGCATCCTCATTCCATCCTAGGCATTCTTAGGCCTAGTTTAAGGCATCTTAATGAGGATATTGATGTAGAACCACACCGAGTCAAATTAGGGATTAAGCTATTATTTTTCCCAACTGTGTAGCTTAGTGTGTGTTCACTCTGTAACTGTGTAGGGTTGGCATCCGGAGACGCTCTAGCTTATCTGTATCCCAGAACTCTGTGAGTAACAATGTCGTAAAGATATGTTCAATTGAGATTACTTTCTGAACGAATGACTGAATTGCTTTATGAAATAACACTGTTTACTGAATGAATGCTTGTCCTATTTGCGAACTGTATTCGTGGCATCCATAGCAATTAACTGTTACTGTACTATACCGCTACTGTCACAGAGATCTCTGTCGGTTCCCATGTTGGAACCACTACTGTTTACTGATATGATGGCCATCAACTGACTGTTCGGTCTGCTAAGACCTACTGTACTGCTTTGCTATTGGATGTACCACTTATGACTGCTATGATCGAATAACTGTTATACTGATAAATGACTGTTTTCAACACTGAAAGGACATTCATTCTTAACCTCTTTACGCATATGTTATTCACTGGGCTTTAACTCACTGCTCATTTATATATGTAGGTGTACAGGCACCGGACCGTTGCTAGGAGCGTCGGGATAAACTCTAGTTTTGTCAAGCCAACCACTGTGCCTCACTGAGAGGTTCCAAGTCCTTCAAGCTAGGGCTTTTGGGGTGTTTTAGATTTCCCCTTTTTGTATCTGGTTTTGTAATATTGTATAGACTGAATGATGTTTTACTATACTGTTCTAATAGGGATTAGGTCCCTGTCTTGGATGACTGTATATGGATGTATATGTACTGTTTATGTGTATATGTATGAAAAGTCTTTTTGCATACAGACTGTCACAGCTCATTGGACATCTTTTAATTACTGTTTTGGCTTCCGCCAGCCCTTGTACTCTGTATTATTGTTTCACCGTATAAGCAGGCCTTCGGTAATCTTGGATTACTGGCCGGTTATGGTACTAAACCCATAGGGGCGGGTTTGGGTCGTGACAGATGGAGTTTAGGAAAGTTAGGCTCTCGCCAATAAGCAGCATCAACTACAGGATTGAATGAGTGTTAATAACATGTCATTTGTTCTTTTAGTGTGTAATATTCATCAACATATTGCAGATGGTTAAGGCTGGCAAATTTACATACTGCAATGACATGAGAACATGGAATTTTATAATTTTGCCATTTTTGACAGTCACATGTTCTTTCCATCAAGTTGACCACGTGAAGATGAAAACCCTGATTCGAATATAAGGGGTTCACAGAAGTTTGAACATCAAAAATACCCAAATTTTTATTGAAACTCAGAATTGAATGACCCCTGGACTTTTTATTCCATTTGGTGAGCATCTGTTTTGCATAAGCATGTAAACTTCACTGGCGTGCATTTTAACATTGGCTTTGTTACATCGTTCTTGAAAATAACTAACACATTTATAAAAAGTTAGTTGTACCAATGATGTGATAGGAAGATGTCGTACACCCTTTAACACTCCATTGAAGCTTTTAGAAAGGTTGGTAGTGATAGCTTCATAACATTTGCTACTATCATGTGCTAGTGGCCACAGTTCAAGTGGCACATGATCAAGTTCATCTGTAGCTTTGGAATTTAAGTCTCTGATTTACTTTATTTTCTAGTCAAACTTCTTATTTTGATTCTCATAAACTGCAGAAGTTATCATGTCTCACAATATCGCATTGTTGTACTTTGCACGGTAGTGTTGTTGGCAAGATGGCGAATGCAGTAGCGACAATAACCATTTGGATGTTGCTACCAACATGAGCGATTCAAAGATGATAAGATTTCTCCATGTTTGTTAGATAAAAGACAGAGGCCAGTCCGTTGTGTTTCGTACTCCCTAATGCATGTTAAAAACCATGACCAAGTATCTAGTTGCTTCTCCTCCACAATGGCAAAGGCAACTGGAAATACATGATTATTTGCATCCCATGAAATTGCAATTAGTAACTTACCTTTATATTTTCCAGTTAGAAAGGTTCCATCTATGCTGATGATTGGCCTGCAATGTTTGAAATCCTTGATAAATAGTGTAATTTGAAATGCAAATGCTATTGATAAAGATTCGATTTCACGCAAATGCAATTTCAAATGAAGATGCATTTTGAACATACAATGTCAAGTGTCACTCAACATTATTACTACTACAACATAAAAATAATAAAAAAGAAAAATTACAGTACAGTGGGACAGGAAAAAAAAATTACAAAAACTTAGTTTTTGTCCAAACCCACGTGGTTTCTGACACCTTTTTCAAGCCCGAATAATTTTGAAAAGAAATAAAAATCATAATTTAATTTTATATAAGAAAATAAAAAATTAATGAAATGATGTGGATTCAATTCACATTAAATTCTAAAAATCATAATTTAATTTTATCAAGTTTTGTTGAAATGAAAGTTAATTACATATTTCTTTGCATTTCTGTCTTTTCTTACAGACCATTAATATAAATAAATAAGTAAATAAATAAATAAATAATTGAAGCATGTGCTATAGAAAACATAACTAATATTTAAAATGCAAAAATTATTGAAATACACAAACTCATAGTGGGAACACATAACATTACACACCTACAATAATACCATGGCCTCTTTTGGGAAGAGATAAAAAGTCAGCTTTTTGGCTTTTAAACTCTTTTGGGTCACATCACCTCTCTACTTTTTTACACATCAAAAATCTAGCTTTTAAACTACTTCCAAAACAATCCTATATAATGAATAACCTATCAAAAATAAAAATAAAAATAAAAAATGAATAACCTAACATAATTTATTACAAACATGTAGCCCTAATCGATGCTTAAATTAGGAATTTCATAGTCAGAGTAATCTGAAATCTCAAGGTCAGAGACAAATGCAAGATCTTCCATGATTGCCTTGATAGCATTTGCGGGGCTTGATCCATTTCTTTTGGATACTTCTTTTGCCTCCTCTATGCGTGAATGCCTATTGAGACGACGAGTCATCTGATCAATCTCACTTTGCAAATGACGTGAGACTTCAAGGGATGTAGTTGTTATATTTCAATAGAATGTGCTTTTGTCACTTTCAAACAAAAAAAGCGACAATGGTGTTCACATTTGACTTGTTCTGCAAACAAGGCAGTTGGAACTCCCACATATTTGGCCATGTATTTATTTTTGAAAGGAGTACAATTGTAGTCCCGCAAAGGTTCTAAACTATATAGTAGGAATTCATCCGTGTAGAAATGTCAGTCTCCAAAAAAATCAATGTAGCCACCTGCATAATCTAGATTGGGTAATTGTTTACGAGAACTATTTGCATCTATATGTATGGAACTTGGATATAGTTATATGTAAATTAAGTTGTTATGATTCAATAAATATATATGTTCTATTATATAGACAATGATAAATCACAATACCGTGCTTTGAAATCATTGCAGCAAGTCACGGGTAACTAACAATTGCAAGCACCATACTTTGGAACCGCTGTAACAAGTCACGGGTAGCTAACAATTGAAATTACCTGGTAGGTGAAATCACATGTTGAAAATGCAATTTCAAGTGAAGTTGCATTTTAAACATACGACTTCAATTGAAATTACATGCCAACATGCGACTTTTGGACATCCCCCTGACTTACTCCAGCGACTTTAAAGTACATTGTTTTCAAAGCTAACTTGTTGCTTTTCAATTGTTACTCGTGAATTGCTTTAGTGATTTCAAAGTACGCTGTGTGTAGTAGCTTTGTGTGAAATTGAATCTTCACGATAGTTCTACCTGAAACTCTGAAATCATATTATCAACATGTGACTTCATTTGTAACATTGAATTCGTATCAATGTCAAATCATGAGGGGTTTTTCTTTTATTATTTAATTTCTCTATAAAAGAAATATAAAAATGTAACAATTGAAATTACATGTGATTTCAAGAGAGCTACTGAACATTAATATCTTCTATGTGTCTATAAATAGTGCTACCCCAACTATGATATGTGAAAACATAACATTAGTTGTATATCTTGAGTTTAATATTTTGTATCAACAATGTCTTCCAGAGGTGCAAGCAGTTCATTTCGTCATTCACTTCCAAAAGTATGGATACTACCTCCATTCACGTATGAATAAAAGAGTGAAAAATACTCAAGTCCTAAGGATTATTATGCTAATATTTGAGTGGAATGGGCATGGGTAGCATAGCAAGAGAGATTGTTTAATGATTTATGTAATTTAGGGACGCGAGTACCTCATGATCGTTCATTAACCATGCCTAGACAAAATGTGGACTACTATGAAAAAGCGCTTAACGAAATAAAAAAAAGAAAAGAAAAAGGAGAACAACAGAATGTTGATGCGAAGATGTTGACATTTTATGCTTCAACTAGCCACCAAAATGGCAGAGGCAAGCAATAGATAATTGACTGAAATCGAGCATAATAATGTCCTAAGCAACGAAAAATATCTATCCGACTACTACATGTCAGATGAAGAATGAAGAATTAGACAACTCCTATTTAAGAAAATGTTTGTTTGTTGTGTCATTTCTAAGTTGTTATTGTGTATGTCGACATATATTTTTTTTAGTGCTATATTTTGTGTTTAATCTCTATATTAAGTATTTAGTACTTTAAATTGTTTATGTAATGAAAAGTTTTATTAAATATATGGACTCAATATCAATCAAATACTATTATTAAATATATGGAGTCAATATCAATCAAATACTATGGCTTTAAGTTATATGAACATTATGTAGACATTTATTAAAACTCATAAAATAATATGAAAATATTTCATAACATATAGATACAATAGTTACGATTACATTCTAAATATTATAACCTGACTAAAGAATTATTACGAAGGAATTTTATTATTTCTATTCCTTATCTGACATATCAATATCGAATAATAATCGTTCCTTCCTACTTGCATTCAACTAAAATTCTACTTCATGCATTAACCCATTCTTGGCACACTCAATTACAAGTTGACGAAAGTGATATCGATTTAAACACATCGACATTCAGTTAACTTCTTCACGAATGCAATGTAACGCCCTTTGCAGCAATTGCGGGGTATCGATGGACATGTTTTTTGACCTCCTTCAAGGAATTCAAATATTATTTTCTTCACACAGCTCTTGAAGAATATTCGTCTGGATAGATCGATATTGCTACTTTGCTCTCATGGTATTCATGGTGGCCGTTGTGTAACAAAGATAAGGGTTCAATGAATATTCAAAATCATCCGTTGAAACCCAATGGCGACCCATTGCGGTATATAAGTCACTGACAACATATCTCATAATGAATTATTATATATAATCTTATAACAATCTGTGAATATAACTGAGTTAGTTTTCACATATTAGTATATATTTATAGCAACTTGAAGTAGCTATGTTGTAACTAACAATTGAAAACACAAGTCATGGGTAGCTAGCAATTGAAATTGCATGGCATGCAAAATCGCATGTTGAAGATACAATTTCATTTGAAATCGCATGTTGAAAATGTAATTTCAATCTGCCACGATAGCAGTCCATGTCATCATAAAATTGCATTCTCAACATATAATTCCAAGTTGAAATTGCATGTTGAAAATGTGATTTCAATTTAAAATTGTATTTTCAAAATGTGATTTCAAAAAGCGGGTTAGTTTCCCAAATAGTTTGAAAAGTGAGTTAATTCTTTAATTTTTTTTAGAATATCAAAATTAAAAAAAAAAAACTGCTGGTTTGGGAGGTTAGTTATTTTAGTTATTTTTTTTTGGCTTTTAACTATTTTAGTTTGTCTAAAAAAGTTATATTTGGGTTGATAAATTTTTTTTTTCTAGTTGATTATGTGATTGTGAGAGAAAAATTAAAATAATTATAGTTTAGAAGTGACATTTTGGGGTGTCTCTCTTTACACACCACATTTGGTCTCAAGGCACATCACTTACTTAATGCACACCTGTAGACGTCCCCGAACGTCCCGGGAGGGAATCCCGTTTTGTTCATTGGGCTCACTGCAGTTCAGGACTCAATGTCGCGGTTCTTAATCTGATCTCGCAAAGTACAATGCGAGACTGATAAATCACCAAAGAGTCCAAATCCGGCAAATCGTTTTGAAAACAGATTTTTAGAAAGAAGTGCCAAACATGGACTGCTTTGCCAGATACAGAGTCGCCACCTAAATATTTTATTTTGGGGGAATTTAGGAAACCCTGACTCGTTTGCCTAAGGCCACGTATCCGTCATCACCAAAGTTGCCTCGCTCGAGAACTTGGGTACGATTGGGGAAGGTCAGCTATGAGCACCCCCGCTTGCCCGATCAAAGATCGGCCTCTACTAACCATGATATCGATTTTTGAAAACATTATATGCTCTTATTCCGGTTTATTAGCCTAGAATTACTACGTGATGCGCACAGCAAAACAAGTATAGACTGGATTGCCTAAGTTGGAACAAAGCATCGTATATCCGTTTGTTTTGAAAAATGGATTGAAGTTTGCTACTCGCAAGTAGGCTAAAACATGGGTTTCGACGAATTATTCCAACTCAAGCAACCCAACCTTCACCCACAGGCATTCAGGCAGTTATATCACATAAGCATATAGCCTCATGGTAAGCATGCTGTCATGTTAATCACTCGCACGCATGCAAGGATGCTAAAGCATAAACACTTACCGAGTACTCTGAGCCAAAACAAAAACTAGTTAGTAATCAATGCATGATCCTAGTTCATGTTAAGATGGCTAATGCAACACATGCAAAATGCAACTAAGATAGGCTCGGCTATTCTAAGATGGCATGTGAGATGCTACAACTAACACGTATTCAACTTGGAATTGAAATACAATGCAGTTAGTATGATGCGCCGAGCCCGGTGCATGCAAGACATATGAATGATGCAAACATGCATAGCATAAGGATGCTAAATGAAATATGCCCTAATACTAACCATCAAAAGCAGGTAAGTAAAAGGGAGAAAGAAGTGGAGGTTGGAAGACATGCACACACGCACCCACACTTATTACAAATTCGCCCTCGCTCGGAGGGACCAAAAGAATAATACAATTTAATTAACTAACAAGCTAATTAAATAGTTACAAACCAATTAACTAGTTAAGCAAATTAACTAAGCTAATAAAGCGATAAAACAGCCTCGGGAAGAAGGTCCAATGCATGCGTGCTCGACTTCGCTCGGAAATCCACCACCATGCACAAGCTGCCTCTGTTTACACTGTTTTTCTCCTCTGAGGACTGCACAAGTCTCAAAGAGCACTCTCTGAACACTGTAGGGTGCCACCGGCCATGAGGAATGATCACCGGCCATGGAGAAGTGGTCATCGACCATATATTGAGCTCTCGGCCACCAATTAATGGCCGGCCGGCACTGAGTGTAGTCGGTCGGCCATATATGCTTGCAGAATCCTGTTTTGACAGCAGCAGAGGGCAAACATGGCATGGCAATGCATTTCAAGCAAATGTGTGCACCAACACCCTCCTCATCATGTTCATGACTCAGAGGAGGATGGTCC